>NMRB01001275.1:42020-98871 GCA_002633025.1 Notospermus geniculatus
AAAAAAACTTTTTTGTTTCTGGATTTTTCACCAAAATTCCTTTGCTAGAATGAAGTAATGCCAAAATAAAGGTGATTTAGCAAGTTACTGTCAAAATCGGCCATTTAGTTTTTGAAAAATTGACGTTTTTGTAAAGCTATATCAACACCACTTGTCTTCCACTGCCAACAACTTATGAGACGGTCCCTACAAAATAATGCAAACCATACTTCATGTGCCTTGTGTAGGCCGTCAGGGCATACAAAATCCATAGATCTATAGAACAGCACTGAGTCCTATGTGGCAAAAGTGTTACATAATATTTTTTCAAGTGTGTGGAGGCTTTAGTGACCAATTCATGCACTGGTTAACTTCAAACAAAGATGACAAAGGCTACTAAGTTCTTTCTCAATGCCTTTTACCTTTTGCAATACAATGTCATGAATAACCAGTACAGGTCACAACATTTATCTCTGCCTATACAGTGACCCATGCATGGTGTATGGTTTGCATTATTATGTAGGAGCCGTCTCATAAGTTGTTGGTAGTGGAACACAAGTGGTGTTGATATAGCTTTACAAAAACGTCAATTTCTAAACGACGTACTTTGACAGTAACTTGCTAAATCACCTTTATTTTGGCATAACTTCATTCTGGCCGAGGAATTTTGGTGAAAAATCCAGAAACAAAAGTTTTTTTTGGACCTTTTTTCAATGACAGATTACGCAATGAAGAAGTGAATCTTGTGCAAAAACATTGATGCCCAGTTGTAGTCAACAAGATTTCTGACCTTACGCAGGAAACCGCATTTAAATTGGTTTGGTGGTTTATGAGATATTTGAGATAATAGGTGTTGATATTAATACGAACAAGACTGAACATACAGAAAGGTATTGTGGAGGTATCGAATATCATTTTAATGTCTAAAGCTAATCCGTTCTGATGATATTTACCGTGATTACTGCCAAGTCAAGCGCGCTGTAGGCACCCTGGCGCTCAATGGCCTGTACTCAAGCATTACGCTCAGCACTGCGCCCATGTCGAATTAGGCACATGTGGACGAGGGCGTCTTACGAGCTGAGACTAGCTGAGAGTGTGACGGAATTGGCAAAACATAATAGGAGTCAGGGACATAAAAAAGGAATGAAGTCGATGCTGTGCCTCTGAAAAAAGTAAAAAAATCCAAATCTGTCAGCTGTAGCACGCCAAACTCATGTAGATAAGCCAACATTCTCAAGTGAAGGAAGGACAAGTAGTTTTTGTAGCCAAATAGCCGGGAGGGGCGGAGATGATGGTCACGATGTTTCCGTGTGCCGTACTTCTCTCTCCTCTAAGCCGTCATGCATCCAACATTCTGGCTTTGCCAGGTTTATTTTCCTCATTTTTGTACGCAGCTAGATGGCAACGATTTCCTCTGTCGATATCTCTGCGCCATACATCGAGGTCGAAGTTTGCAATCATGAAATACTGCTCATCCACGATTCAACGCCCCAGAGGGAACTGCCGACGAAATCCTGGCCGCGGCGTTTTCCCGTCGCTGGAAATCGCGGCGTCCTTTCTAGGGCGTGACAGCGTGTTGGGTTCGAATCGATACAGCCTGTGTCAAATGAGATTATCCCTAGCTCCTAGAGTTAAAAGTTAACATTTGGGTTTATAGTCTGATATCAACAAGGGGAGAGGTTCTTTATCCGACTTGTTTACACTTTAACCCCGGTCTATCCCGATACCTTTTCGAACTTAGATACGCTGCTCATTCAGCGCTACAGTCTGAGTATTTCCGACCGGAACCCATTGATAAACCTGGGTGGCGAGAGGCCAGTAACGCAGAGAGACTTGCCCAAAGTGTCACGTCACAGTGGGATTCGAATCCGGGACAATGGGTCATATGAATAAAGACTAGTAAATGCTTTTACTTGGATTTTGCAGTACAAATGCACTGCGCTATGCTGTACAAATCTGAAGCAAAAGCATTTGCTAGCTTTTATTCATATCACCCCATGTGTCACTGCTAGTCAGAGACAAAAACCACCACACCACCCTCGCTCTTCACATCCGTCGCAGGCCGGTTTGCCTTGGATTGTGCCTTTTCAATGGTCAAAGTCTCCCTCCGAGTAAAAAACATTCGCCCGTATTTTAGAATGCTCCTCAAAGTAAAGGAGTTCCTCAAGGTTCTTGTTCTCAACAGGAGAACAATAGCCTTGAGGAACTCCTTTACGTTGAGGAGCATCCTAAAATACGGGCCTACGACTAGCTTGAGATTTACCAGGGCTAATAATGTTTTGGCTTCCCACCTGACCGACAAAAAAACAAATTCAAAATTAAATACAAATACTGACCACTGATGGTGCATCACTTATGGCTTTTAATTTCTTTTGCATCGAAATCCTACGTTAAAAATGCTTCATTTACGTTAGTCATCCAGAAAATGTCTGTTTCGGCCTGGAGGAATTAAACTGACAGTATAATTCCTGCAAGGTTTCGGATTGTAAACTTAACTGAGGCTTCCAGTCTTGCGGCTTAAACCTCGGAACATCCGGAATACCTCGTGCCGAAATTGAGTCCCACTTACACAGTAGAGGAGGAAGTTTACGGTGTTGTTCAGGTAAGCAATAATATTTGTCACTGCAAAGATTAAGTGCCTTTGTGTTACTGTTTTCCAAGTAGTCAATGCCGCTTGAGAAAAATATATGAATTGGGCAGAGCTGGGTAACGTAAATAAGATGAACACGATACTGACTGTGGTTAGCATGTAGGTTATACTGGTCATCTGAGGTGACCGACTGTCTGCTCGCCCTCCAGGATTCTGGAGTTTCTTACGTTTTACCTGTCCAGTCAAAACCTTGTAAAGTATGGAGCAATTACAGAACGCAATGACAAGGAACGGCAAAAACGAATAGATGATCAGGTCAATCCAAAACCACACCTTTCTCATGAAGTACTGGTATTCCGTCTTATTTATACAGTCAAATTCGTAATTTCCTATGAGATATACATGTAGCTGTTGCATATAAATCAGTGGCGAATTTAATACAACCAGAAACATAAAAAGTATCGCCAGACCAATAAAGGTCCATCTCTTTGTACATATGACCTTGGCCTTAAGAGGAAACGATACAGAAATCCATCTTTCCACAGTCAAACACGCGATATTCCAACTGGCGAAATGCAGAAAGAAATATGTCAAAAAGACATGAACTGGGCAGGAAATGTACGACAGAAGTCGAAGGTCGATGTGGAACAAATTATAGACCCATAGACGAAGGAGTCCTGTCCATAGCACGGCGGTGTCAACTGAAGCAAGTGTAATCAGCAAAATCCTCGTGGACGCTTTCCCAAACGTTCGTCTCAGCAACACGAGTACTGTCAAAACATTAAACAATGTCCCAAATATTAATAGAAACGGAGGTACCCATTTCCAAAGGAGTAACTTAAGTCGCCATTCCCAGAATACTTTGAGATATTCGTCCAAATTCATGTAAGCAGCGTCAGTCACCCGTGGGGAGACTCCTGCCTCCTGCGGCTGCACAGTCCCATTGGTATTGCTTGTCGTCAATGCGAAGATACTCATTTTCATCCCTACTGAATGAAACAACATCAAGAAAATTCCCAGAGACTCTCGTCTTTCTGTTCAACCTCATTCTGAAATCGAATCGATCCTCTAACGAACGGTTTATGAGCTAAACGGACAGCACACCAGGCATTAGAGTATTTTCGCCAAAACCTCGAAACGCCGACGCGAATGTCTATCCAATAGGAGCTGTCAGTGAATTCACAAATAGGTGTCACTACGGCCCAGTTCAAGGCGCATATCGGACCCATTCATTCTTGATCGATCACCAGTCTCCTAGATTTCCCTGTGTATTGGTCCGCTAGAATTTTGCTGTCATCTTTTGGCAATACGCGCGGCTGACAGCTCCTATTGTTCGCTGCTGTCTTCATGGGATGGAACCATGGGATTGGCGTTCGCTTTGGCGTTTCGGGGGCTTTTGCGAGAACTCTATAATGGCAGGCGAGGTAGGGTGATACCGCAAGAGTTCCCGGCCGACCGCACGCAGAAAGTCTGGGAGTGCTTTCGGTGCCCCGTAGACCATCGGTGACCGGCCACACTTCACCAGGAGGAACGACGAAAGCAAACGTGGTGCAATCGAGGAAGCCATCATCAATTTAGTGGTAAACAACGTTGAAATTGGCTCAAAAATGACAAATGATTACTCGCAAATACACCGCAAATCAAATTCTTGGCCTATAATATGCCGTCTGGCAGGACGCGAACGTGTACGAAAGAACGAAATCAGTGAAAATGTAGTCTGTTTCCTGATATTTCTATTTGCTTCCGTCTTTCCTATGATCATGAATTTCAAATGTCATTGAAGCCACGGAAAACGAGTACTGTGCATGTAATTGAAATTCACTTTTATGATAATTTCTGGAGTAATTGCAATACACTGTAGTTGTGTAGTCGGCCCATAAAATGGCATAGGCCTACAATGCAATATTCGCGGTCGTTTATTGTGGAAACAGCTTTGATATGATGGTACATGTATTTACAAGCACAAAAAATAAATACAGAGCGCAGGTAACAGAAGTTGCTGCTCACTTTGGCTGTGACACAGAGAAGCCGACACGACTCTTGACAGAGCATGCCAAATCGTCTTTCTGGACATACAGGATTGTACCCCCTACACTCTAAAAACTAAAGAGTTAAAGGAACTCCTAAAGAGCTTGTACAGTGAGTGCTCTTAAAAGAGCACTCACTGTACAGGCTCCTTAGGAGTTCCTTTGTCTCTTTTGGAGTTACGTTAACTCTTTAGTTTTTAGAGTGTATACCGCTCAGAGTGTATGAAATCGCCATGAATGGGGCGGATACCAGGCAAAGGTGACTATTGTTAATAATTGGTGGATTCATGTCACGAGGGGTCTGCGGTAAACTTGCAGTATTGATGAGGGGTTGGACTAGTGACCTCATTGGAAGGAAGTTTGCTGAGTGTCCTGTCCACAATCGATAATCAGTCGATAGTGTCAATCACATTTGCCAAACTGACCGCATTCGTTTTGTGGTGATGATGTTCGTTTCAATCCGGGTTTACCGCATCCGAACCGGGCATCAATAAACAGCGAACTCGGTGAACTGAGCGACCTCGGCGAACTCTGATCGAGTAGCTGGTTTTGTAAACTTCCACCACAATCGTTCGATCGTTCGCTCTTTTGTGGTCAATCGTGGTAGCAATCTCGTTCCAATCGCCGTTAGTTCCGTTCCGCATTTTATGATGGCTCCACTAACGACTCTGGAACCAATACTTTGCCGGTTTCACAAGAATCTTGTGAAGCCATTTATTCGCCCATTTTAGACCAAAATATTGAGAACGGTATTTCGCTAGACGTAAAACAAAGTCACAAAGCCAAAAAATTGTGGAAAAGAGCAAAACACCTCGCTAGAATGAAATATTATTCTTGGAACTATTTTACGAGAAAGGCGGTGATTCGGCTCGGTGTTCCGTCTGAATCCTGCCACGTTTTAGATGCCACTGAATCTGTGAACCAATGGGAAGGCGTATATCGCAGAGCACGTGTATTTGCGGTTTATTGTAAACATCATGTGTGCCCTCGCTTCAACCATCATTTCGTGCGATTTTCATTAATCAGGAGGTTTTGTCTTGTACAATCTAAATGGATATTATATTCGAAACACACGTGGATGAATGGATGACGCAGGTAAGTTTATTAGGCCCGAATATTAGGTCCGAATAAGCGCGAATTCAAACATTTAATCGAGCTGTACGCGTCTGTACATTTTTGTACACAGCGATGCACGGGGTAAAAGTGACTCGATAAAACATTCGTTTTCAACCCCTAAATCACATTTTTATCTGCTGTTATAGAAGTTACTAAGAGGGCTAACACATGTTAACACATAATCTAAGACGGCTAACACATGTCGATTCAGTTGCTGACATGTACAGAAAACCCTTATTTCAGCGTGTTTTGTTGACGTTGTCTGCTCAATCCTCCGCGCAAATAGTACCGGTTTGGGTGCAGTATCACTATATCGGAAGAATGGAGATAGGTGGCGCTGTGAGGAGTTTGTCGTGGTAGTCAAGTAGTGAGAATCATAAGCATAATTTACACAGTCACACAACCATTCGCACCAAAGATGTTCAGAATTGAACCCATAACCCACGCACTGCACCATAATGACAATAATAAGAATGTAGGAATCGAAGTATGACACTACTAACTCGACTAACAAGAGGTGTAGTGAGGTTGACATTCAGCCTAATTCATGAAATGAAGGATAGCCTCTAGGCCTACAGCTACTAAGTGCTTGAAAATTTACTATGGGTCCCTTTTGAAAAGTTGTAGGGATTGGTTTTATCTCCGTATTCCCAAAGGAGGTATAGCATTAATTTTCCGCCCTTTCGAGCAATGATCCTACTGCATGGCTGTTTACCAGAAGTATCCCAAGGCGTCAAAGTTGCCATGCAAAAAGAAAATTCATGAAAATGACGAAATGCACTCGGGTTATTCAAGTACTTCATGACGTCATCAGTTGTGTGGTCACGTGACAATCTTGGACAAAAATTTTCAGATCTTGGGCGATATTGTCTTTATCTTGCACTGTAATTTTAATTCTTGCAGCATGATTTTTAGGTCTTGACATATATTTTATAAATCTTGCGAAAGTGCTGGCGATTGATGCCTTATGCGAGGGTCCGTGGGTTCGATTCTGGTGTCTTTCACCTTAGAAACCCGATTTCTATTTCATATTATACATCTTGCAATGTATTTTTCTCCAGTTTGGTAATTTTTCTTTAAATTTAAATTCTTAAAGTGATTTTTACATTCTTGAACGATATTTTTCAAATCTTGGAGGAAATTTTACAACTCTTGGAGTATGCTTTTTTATTATATACTGAAAGTTGTACTTTTTTCAAATCTTGAACGAAAAATCATTCTTGAATACATTCCGCTTTGGCATTCCATAGGTCTGCGCGTGCTGGCAGGTAAGTTAGCCAGGTGTAACGTTTTTCAGTGTGATTCCCATTTTTCGGAACACACTGAGAAACGGACTCGCTGTTTCGTTGTATGTCACCCATTGCCAAGTCGCCGCTTATTCCGTCAATCTATTGTAATGTCACACTGACAGACGGTCCTCACTGAAAAATGTTACACACCGGCAATGACGTCGCAATAGAACCGCTTGATCTCTCGATCTCTACATAAAGCGGGACCAATGATGTCATCAACGGGAAAATCCATCGGCATAACTACTCGATCATAGTTCGCCGAGTTCGCTCAGTTCGCCGAGTTCTCTGTTTATTAGGGAGTTTTCGCAAAGCCCCCGAAACGCCAACGCGAACGCCAAACCCATTGTTCGATGCCAAAAAGAGAGCACCAAACAAACGGATAGACATTCGCGTTGGCGTTTCGGGGGCTTTGCGAAAACTCTATATTGATGTCCATGCGAACCGAGCGTGTAATTGTGTGGCAGTCTTGGGAAACACGTCGGAAGTCGCTGAGTGATCAACAAGGGTTGTTCAATTGCCTGTGCATTGATCGACTACTGTTTACCTGTTACCCCATTCCCAGCGCCGCATTCCTGGCCAAGTTCTAACCTAGTTCCCTGTATTACCTGTCAGAAATGACTTCTCTGCTGCACGTTGTCAACAATGTCTGTAGAAAATGTACTCACAATCGATAACTCAAATGTATCGTCGATATACTTGTAGTTTTCCATGATTTTAATGTCTGAACTGGCCCAAAGCGAAGACGCCATCTTTAAATTTGAAATTTGACTCTGTATGCGATTCATTCCGGCACTCGATTCACTCCAAAATTAGTCAGAGCTTAACCGTTAATTATAAATTTCAATTTCCACTTTATTAGAAATGTTACAACTATTCTTAAACGTGCTAATGATAACAAAATTTTTATATCCCAATCAACCTGATTTACACGACGTTTAATCGACGCTGAGAATCAACGGCTTCCCACCTGCCGGAATTCCGGCAGGCAGTCTGAGTTGCGGATACCTGGGTTCCGACACGAATCGTCAGCCAGCGCCACCGTCGGACGCCCAGGGAACCAGGTTAGCCAAGTTCACGCGGGTACAACACTGATCAAATCAATATTCATGAATGAAGAGCATGGACATGGTAGGCGTGGAAAATAGGCCCTTGGCGCTACCTCAGTATGATAATTTATAGGTTTGAATAATGGACGGTATAGGGAGAACAATCCAGTAGGTATCTTCGGCCGAGTTTACATCGAGGCACACGCGACACGAACACGCAGGCGAACAATGGCTTCACAATGGATTCATCCCCATGAAACCTTTGTTCGCCTGCGTGTTCGTGTCGCGTGTGCATTGATGTAAACTCAGCCTTGTGTTAACGCTTGAACATTGCAACACCACTTGCCTCATATTGGTGGGCACAACTGGGAAACTTTGTATGTAAACGTCCTGCCACCATATGTCTCCATCCGGTACCTTGGGGGTGATGCATAGGAAAGTCTCAATCTCTCCTCACAGACTACGGCAGGGGACATATGTTGGCATGTGTTCCTGAAGATACCGTACTCTGGTGCACTGACATTTCTTGATCTTAAGATCTACCGATACAAGCTTTCGCACCCTAATGCAAGCGACCCGGCTACTTTGTGGTTAGTACGGTTCAATGAATGTAACTACCCGCATGTCGTCAAATCTACGGTTTTCCCGGATTATAGGTTTTCCTAAATTCAATAAATGACATTTCCTACCTGACCGCATACGGAAAGCCGACATGGATTGAAATAGGCTTTTGGAGGAGCAGATTCCCGAACTGGAGTACATATGAATACTCCTCATAGGTGTTTTCACTAAAACTGCTTATGGGCGGTTATTCCCGCAGATTTAGAGGTAGCTTGATTTATACGTTTACAGTAGGTGACAAGGACGTTATGTAGACTTTATTTTCTTTGAAGAACGTTTTTATTTCATTGTGAGAGGATTTTTCTTTGTAAGTTACGCGACAAATACCATTTATTCGTTAGGATTCAGACGTCCAAGATGTTTTCTTTAAATGTCCCTAAATTAGTTGTACACGCGATTCAGACGTCTGCCCTATTCAGTGGTATACGCGATTTAGACGTATACCACTGGCACTCATCCCTCTTCGAGACATGAAAAATTGATCGTAAGTTATCCTGACAAAATGCCTGCAAAATCATGAAAATGTCCCAGAAAATGTGCCCACGAACATAAGCCTATGGCGAGTGGTGCAAAATGGAGTATGGCCGAAGTACCACTGCCGCCTGCATCAATGACAACAATTCTGGTCTACAGCGCCATCTAACGTATAAATCGCGTATACCACTGAATTGCGTGAACGTCTGAATCGTGTGTACAACGAATCGGGGACATTTAAAGAAAACAACTTGAACGTCTGAATCCTAACGAATAAATGGTATTTGTCGCGTAACTTACAAAGAAAAATCCTCACATAATGAAATGAAAACGTGCTTCAAAGAAAATAAAGTCTACTTAACGTCCTTGTCACCTACTTCAAACGTATAAATCAAGCTACCTCTAAATCTGCGGGAATAACCGCCCATAACTGCCCTCATTTCCACTCCTTTCAATTCTTTATACATCGGGTACCTTTCATCAGCACAGAAAGCTGTACAGAGGATTTTCAATTAAATAATTTTCTGCGAAGATATCGCAAAAAATCATGATGTGATGTTTTTGTTCATGCAATTCAGTTTCAAGGAAATTTCAATGTAATACGAAACTTCACCGGTAGCAGGTTCAATCCTGGCAGCACGGTTCTGCATGCATTGCAGTTTACATCCAATATGGTGGCCAGGTGGCATAACCCAAAAATCATCAAAGTCCTACTTGGGAATGACTTGACTCAGATTGCTCATAACTGATATGTACCTCCATCTGTCATGAGACTATTATGTCCAACCCAGTGAGCACATGGTCCATGGACCATTTCATTTTGGGAAAGACTCTGTCATTATTTTCGTTCCAACATGCGAAGGCCCAGTGGGAAATATGCGTAAGGTGAGTCATGATGAGGTTTGCCCAGCTGTGTCCGCTACGCACTTTCACTTACCATCTGCCATCATTTTTCCCACCCGCTTGAACGCAGGGCCAAAATATTCCGATAATTTTCACCCATTCGAGGGAAGTGGGCCTTTCCTTGCAGTCTGTTCAGCGGTGAACGTTAATACGGTGGTGGGTTTGAATAAATGTGCTGAAAGGCTGTACACGGTGGAGAATTTTTCGATAATCATGTATAATGAGAATGATGACAAGAACACAAGAGCAAATGAAAAAATATAGCAAATGAAAAAAAAGGTTTGACATCAATAAAATGCCTCTGAGCAACAAGTCGCGAGAACGGCCCGAAGGCACCGAAATGCAACAAATCTTCTTGTAGATCAGCATTGCCTGTCCGCGACACTGTATGGATTCATTTGTTGGGACGCTGTTTCATGATCAATAACCATGATGTTTATTTCCGAAATCATATTTAGTTTGTTTCGGTTTCCGATATTCTTTTTGGTCACGGTGTCTGTGTGTCTGTTTGAATGTCTTTCAGTTTGTGTGTTGCACACTCATTTATTTATTTATTTATTACTATTAACATAATTGGGTGCTGTCACGTCATTAGACGCACTATAGCTACCCTACATAGAGATTATACAATGTGCGGAACGAGGAGGTGAAACTAGTGGTAAAGGGCACATCCCACGCAACAAGGACAGTCCAAAAAAAGAGCAAGACTCAACCCGGAAACCTAACTTCACAAAGCCATCCCAATTGCGCGGGATAGATCTATGCCCCTTTTGAGTACCAGCGGCCGATCAGAAACGATCTTAAATCTGAAGAGTGCCCGGCCTGAAGTGATGCACCATGGCATTTTAATGAGTGCAGATAATGGATTGCTAAGACTGGAAAACATGACTGACAAGAACAATATTTATGGAAAAAAATCATGATTACGAAAAATGAGCAGGTAAAGAGGAGAGAGTTTCCTATCTGGTAACAAATCGTTTAGTTTCACTAATGTACAATTGAACAGCTTCAAATAGGACTGTGTTATATTTTTGGAATTCGTTTCCAAAACCTTCGATTAGATGTTGCAAAATAATGTCGCATGGGAAGAGAAAAAAGTCTAGCCCACACTCTTCAAAGATCTGTATCACACTTTGGAAGAGTCTATTACGAGGATCATTATATCGTCGACAAAGAAGAAAATAGTGAGTGTACGTTTCATCCCCCAGCATGCAGGCGCACATTGCAGATGGTACTAGCGATCTAACGAAGAGGTCATGGTTTAGTGTAGTAAAACCAATTCTAAATCTGGTAAGCTTATCTTCTATGTAATATAAGGGAAAGTGCGATCTTTGTCTACTATGCACGAAAAATCTCTGGTATTTAGTGCATGTTCCACCGTCTATATGTCAAGAGGATGAAGAGTGGAAGGTGTTCGAGAGGAGGAATTGCTGAAAATACGTTGCGTATAGTACTTCTTCGGGAGACTTTGGCACAGATAAATAAATAGGGCTTCCCCACGGACATGGTTTGGATTGCTTTATGGAACTTGCAGGGAGCATGGTGAGGATTCCCGTGACGTCATTTTCCTAACTCTGAAACAACATTGAACATCCGTATCCGCCCCATCCGACACTGATCTTTATGATCCATCCGATATTCACACAATTTCGTCGTGTAAGTTGAGGAAATGAACGGGAATGTTATATAGGCCTAATAGGCGAGAGCTGATGAACCACGATAAGTCGTGCATTGGTTGGCATTATGATTTTATCAGTGGCCTATAATTTACCGCAGGCGTACGGTATAGTCTTCACGCTGTACCGGCAGTAAAACATGCATGGTAAACATGGCCTATGTTACGCACTCCATGCCATGTCCTCTGTAGGCCTACATTAATGTATGTAGAAGAATCTCGTTGGTATCATCCGATAGTGATCTACCGTTAAACTTTCGGAGCTCAGGCAGTTATGGCAGTACCCGCCCCCAGACTCATTCGCCCATTCGCAATGACCAATCACAGGGACGTTCCCACGGATCGGCTTAGACTTGGCAACACCCGTCTCGCACGGGAATTGGGCCTGTGGCGCCCTCTCACGAGAAGGCTCCTCATCTGCACTGCAGTCTTCATCCACCCATCACATCATATGCAACACGAAATGTTGTCTACCCTGAGATGCTTTTGACTAACTCCGCTATAAGGCCACAGTGCATTTATAGTAGCGGTACTGTGCACACACCATTCTCCATCCATCACCAAAATTGCCACAGGCCACTTCCCAAAGGACGTATTTACCTTTTTGGTCGGGGAGGGGGGGGGGCAGAAGACCTTTGTGGCCCAAAATCTGCATGAAAATCACGTGGTTTTTGGGTTGGATCGGGGGGGGGACCCCCCTCCCCCCGCTAAATACGGCTCTGCTTCCCCACCACAGTCCAATCAAGGGAGTCCCAGTATAAACACCCCCTCCTCCACACGGGCTTACTGTATTTTGCGTAATATTACGCCGATTTAGCGTAATATTACGCCAAGGGAGAAATCATTATTTGCTAGCATAGAAAGTAGTTCTTGAAAACTCGCGCAATGATCCCATAACTCACGGAGTTATCCGCGACCAAGTGGCTCACGAAGTGAGCACCGTTGGCGTTACAGGCCTTATGAGTAGGCCTACTTGTGTCCGTGAATAAACAAACGAAAATGTAGGCCTAAATTAAAAAGAAATTAAGAAAGCAACAAATTGTAGGCCTAGGCTAGTCCACGAGCTCGATCTTTAGGACTCAAAACAAACTTCCCATTCCATGCATTCGGCAACAGGTCCCGATTCTAGGCTTGCCGGACCAGCCCTCCTGGGCGCCCAGGCCGAAAAGGAGCAGGAGCGTCACGAAAGGAAAAAACAACGTACGGGCCCCACATATCAGCTATATCTTATCCCAATCTGTGGTTCTTGCAACATAAAACTGCAGAAGTGCAGTAGCATGGGATCGCCGCATTTTGCCAGAGACCCCCAAGATACGGTCCCACCAAGTGGATTGAGCTCTACCGGTATCACTCATATTTACATACCTCTTATTATTATGCCTCAATGCATCATCGATCGATGTCCTTTGCGATTAGGCCTATCATATACGCATGACGTCATGACGCTAGCCTACTGTCACAAGATAGGCCTATTCGGCAGCGCTCGGAAAAATTAAAAGCCCCACTCACAGTAGACGTCGTCATAAGAAATCAAAATATTACTCGGCGACGCACAAGAGCGGACGACGTCATCGCGACACTGCGCGTGGCGAGTGGGGCTTTTAATTTTTCGGGTTTTCCCAGCGGTATTTCACTTGCCACTGTGATTTCAGGATTACCTCGCCAAAGTCAGTATTACTGTAACGGACACTGTGCCTTTAAAGCGTGAGATTTGGTGGCACAACACCTTTAAATGTTGGAATGCAATGTTGACATGTTAGTTCCCAAGGGTTATTCCAGTTCTGTATTGTTGATGTTTAAGCGTGGTGTGAAGGAATTTGCACATGATGTTTATTATTCTAGTTAGGTAATTGTTTGCCATGCTGCGGTGGGGAATGAGGTAACTTTATTGCTTAAATTGGGTGCTCTCCACTGGAAGCACCGTCTTTCTTCTCTACACGTCTTAGAGGANTTAAACTGTTAAATTAATATCTGTAATATATGTTTCGTTCTAATAGAGTTGAATACAGCAAATTCTGAAATTAATTGGTTGTGTTACTCTTTTCCACATCTTTTTCATGGCATGGCAACGGTCCCTTTACTTTCGAACTCACATTAATGAACTTCACCAGTAAGTTCGTTACATTACCGGCATTCACATCAATTTACTTCTGTTTTGGTGGTGGGTACAGGCTATACAAACAAAATAAGGATTACCTAGGTGGGCAGTTGATACTGTACCTTCAACGAAGGTGGTTTATCCAGGCAATTTTGTATCGAATCGAGAAACATAATGGCTGTATGCTGGATTTTACAGATTTAGCAAAACAGTGAACACTCCCTCAGCGGGACTAACTGACCTCGTCCCCAAGGTGTCGCACATGCATTGGGTGTATGTTTCTGCATAGGCATCGAAAAAGGTACCATGTTTCCCGGTTTTCCCCGCACCATTACGCCAGGCGAAATATTACGCTAAATACAGTAAGCCCTCCACACGTTTTCCTTCAACACCGTGCAGTCCGAAGCACGGATACTTACTAGTGAAATATAGTAGAGAGCCTAGATCCTTGACCAGAACCAACAATCGGCTTTTCGAAGAATTGTTTCTTGTAACGTAGTTTGAACGTGTCCACAGATGGCGATTCTTTGATAACAGTCGGCAGACTATTCCAAAGGTTGCATGCTGAGGGAACGAAAGAACAAAGATACCGATCAGTTCTTCCAAATGGTAGACGAAAAAGAAGTGGGTTGCGCAGGGTTGGAGCTCCAGTTTATTGTTCGGGTAAATTTTGACAACACACACGTAGAGAAGTTTTCGGCACTAGGGAGTTTGAGATCAGCAACTTATCAGGGATCCTTATACGTATACGGATCGAAATGTACACAAAATTTGTCCTCGTTGTACAGAAATCTATCCGTATACCGGTACGTATAAGGATTAGTGATAAGTCGCTGATGTCAAACTCCCTAATATGTTTGTTTAATACACTTACAAAATATTTTACACACAATAGATTTGGCTCGATCGACAAGTTTTGGCCAACCTAGTTCTTTCAGCACCTTCTCATAAAAATATCGTAATAAACAGCAACTTCATTTTTTACACTATATACAAATTATTTTACACTATATACAACTCATTCGCACAATGCATTTCGAAGCCCATGCTTCTTCGTCAGGTGGCTTAAACAGACTGAACATGATTTCTGTAGTATACATATAAGTCACATATTAAACATAGTAAAGAATAGTATTAGGGGGGATTAAAATAATTGAAGGGTATAGAATGATCCACTATTGAATAGCTGCTTATTGAGAATTGGTTTGTTTGTTTTGATGTGGAGTCCTTCTTTTATCAAGCATTCAAAGTCAGATCTGGCAGAGTCAATAATAGAGAATGTATCTGATGGAGGATGAGAGTTACAAATTGAGCACTGATCTAGATGTTGTCTTACAGCTGATTGAGGCTGTGTGGCGGAAGTGCTGTAGTGTTCCTTCACCCTGGTAGCCAGATGTCTTTTTGTCTTACCTAAGTAAGTGACGCCGGCATCACGCTGGCATGTGAATTTGACATTGGCTCTCAGGGTGAAGGGAGTACAGCACTTCAGGGAAAAGTAGTTTTTTACCTTGAATGTGTTGAAAACTACTCGGACATCAATCGTGAAATATTGTTTGAAAATCTGACGTATTTTCTTGGCGTAGATGATTGAGGGTTTACCTATGTAGGGAACACAGAAAATTGTCTGAACAGAGTCGACCCTAGGTGACCCTTGCCACCTAGGGTCGACGCTACATGATGAGCTTATTGTTAAATATCTCAAATATATGGGTGGTGATATTGATACATGTATATCAAAGGTTGATATTTTGCCTGTTACTTTCGGTGAAGCGCTGATGACTTGGCTCCTAGGCTAGAAAGAGTTCTATTACGTTCCATCCACGCGTTTATGGATCAGGCACTTTACTGGCATCATCAATTTTCTTCCCCAGGGCCAGCATCACATTGATATTGATATATCAAACTTTATATTTTGAGATATTTCGGGATCTGGTGCAGTGAGGGACTAGAACTTTGACTTACCCTAGCATAGGTCACACAAGGATGTTATTGTTACTAACATTGTCCAACTTGCAACTGAAGTGGCACTCAGCGTCAGTTAATTTGCTCTTAAAACAGTATCCTGATACGGAAATATATTCATGACGATAAAACAGTCTAGATGTCTAGCTGGCGTTATGGAATCAACATGATACGTAGGTTATTGAGGATGCTCTTCCTGATTATACCATGACCTTCAAAGTCAGAGGTCAGGGTCAATATAACACATCTCAGTCACAAGACCTGGTTTATATCTTCAACAAATAGCTAGCAGCTACATCCCTGGTACACATTGCACATGCACCCACAGTATACATCGGAAATTGACATCTCTCCAATGTGCCACATGCATGGAAATAATGCTTGATGAGATCTACTAGTATTCATCAGCAAACATTTTACTGGGACATGGCGTTTTAATGCAGCAATCAAGTTTAAGCACGGACACTCCCTCCTCGTGCACTCGACATTTTTCTTCACTACATACGCCAGGCACTCGACCGTAATTCATCATTGGCTGAATTTGTTGGGTTGGGGATTCACTTTTTAACCAGGTTTTCGAAGAAAGTCCTGGTTATTAAATTTAAGTGGCGGGCGGGCGGGCGGGCGTTTCTCTTGTCCGACTGGTCGAATTGAGGCCAACTGTGAAACGTATGGGCGAAGCCCCACTAGTACCATTATCGCCCGCAAGGACCGCCTCTGATGATCTCATACCACCCACTACTATATGGAAATTCAAGCTGCGGAGCTACAGAACAAACCAGACCATCTATTGACGAGCGGTAAACGGTCAAAGGTCGGCTATCGATCGAAAACAACCATAACTTTTTTACAGCCCCTTAGCTACTCTGTTAATTAGTAATTAGCGATTTTAATTACGATTTAACTCTATCAGTCTCCTACAGAGGTCAGAATAGCTGTAGTGTTAGTTATTACTCAGCCGCCAGGAGGCCACTGCGAAGGTGCAGGTCACGGTCATCAGGTCACATGTCCAACGACGTGGCAGTACGGTCATGGTAGTTGAATTTTGGTGGCCCAACTGACACATGTAAGAACTGTTTAGGAAACATTTTGTGAAGTCTTACCCAATATACAACTTTTATACTAAGTAACTAAGCTGTAAAGGGCGAAAATGCCAGTCTCAATTGGCACGACGAGAGGTTTTCTGTTGGTGCTGGCAAAAGTAATTCATTCACAGTCAATGCATGTCATGCATCATGTACATAATAAAAATAGGCGATGTAAGGCATTGTATGGTGTACATGTGTAGCCCTATCCTACCCTACCCGTCGGTCATGTCGGTAGGCGCGAGGCATGTTGCATGCATGCGCATAGACCTAGGCCTACATGACCAGATGACGGACTTGAATGTTGGCTCTAGGGTGGCCTACTGACACTTCACTGGTGTGATGGTGGTAGGCGTAGCATAGTGGTGCCGGTAGCCTAGGACGGACGGGTGTAACGTTAGGTGGCCTAGGCCTACCTGTGCTGTGCCTGCCTGTTTGTTGTATTTTTACTTTTGCCGTATCCGCAAAAATAGGAGAAAACGGACTGAAAACGGATCCAGACGGTGTAAATAATATTCCCAGATGACACACCATAAGCAGAAAGGTTCTTTAGACACTATCTGAAGAAAATCATACAATCGGCAATAGGCATTTCGGGCTAAAATGCTCGTCAAGTTTGGCATCTCTTTTGCAGACATCCGCGAAAAACACCCTGCTAAGTTCAGCCAAGGAACACTGAAATTTGATTACATGCTGAATGTCTTTATCCAGGTGATCCAGGCACAAATTGGCTTGAGCTCTCCAGAGGCCAATTTTGCGCCTAGAAAATCTAGATTCAAATATTTCCCTTTGTCTCAACTCGGATTGAGTTATTTGTGGACTCGGACATTCTCTTCGACTGTGATGCATTCATTGCTAGCCTCGAACGTCACTAACCAGATTAGGGTTTTCACTTTCACTTATTAGGGCGTTTGATATCAGCGACTTATCACGGATCCTTATACGTATACGCATAGAATTCTGTACAAAGAGGACAGATTTTGTGTACATTTCGATCCGTATACGTATTCCACGGCATGTTGTACGGGACATTCAGACAGGTTTTTTAGCCCTGAACAAGAGGCAGCCAATAATTACTTGGGTAAACCATTAACATAAGGTTTATGAGGGCCAATGTCAATGGCCAATAATAACAATTTATCCACTCGCCCTTTGTCTGTGGAAATAATGGGAAAAAAGCAGCATGTTGTACGGGACATGAAAACGGACAAGGGTTGAGACTAGTGGTCAGAACATGCCAAAAGTCTGTGAAGTGGATAGAGTAAATCTGATCTCATTAGCCTAGGGTTATATCTGAGTAAGGTCTGCACTTAGCTATCTGACACTTATTCCTCATTGATGAGTACTTGGGGGGCAGGCTTTGAAAAACTGATATGTTGTACGGGACATCTTGGGATATGTTGTACGGGACGCTTTTGTCCGTTCATTGAAAAGATTTCAAAATCACCTGTATTCTGATAAAAATGATACAAAAGGCCATGATTAGGAATAAAATATTTCATTCTGTGAGTTAACTAGAATTAGCAAATGTAAAAACTGGCTTTTATTGAACTTAGAGGATCAAAGTCCTAGAAACACAGTCTTCAACAAACTTTCCATGCAAACATCGGTATAACATCAAGAATACGTCAGAACACCTACAAAAATTCAAAAGAACAAAATCCCACAACTGGGGAAAAAATCCGTGTAAAAAATTCATGTGAACTATTTCAATGGAACTTTAATAGGATGTTGTACGGGACACAGGCATGTTGTACGGGACAAAATGTTGTACGGGGCAGAAAATAATTGCTTATATCTCCAATACTAATGTCAGATTTCTGAAAATTATTTTGTCAAATTAAAGTACATCTCATGAAGTTAGAAAAGTATAAATCCCATGGAAATTAAATTGTATTTGTTATCAGCAGAATAAAAAAATCAAGTTTTTGCATGTTGTACGGGACAGGCCGCCCTTAATTTTTGGTCATAGTGATATTCAGTGAGAAATGGGGGTCAAAGTCAAAACACAGTTTGATTACATTAAGTAGGCTTTGCTTTAGCTGACAAGGTGATGAGAATAAAAATCCCTTAAAAAACCTGGAATTTATATGGGTTTTTATAGCTGCCGGAAATTCTCTGCATTTGGCATTAAATAGTACGGTGACATGTAAAGGGTTAATTTGAGGTGACATGTGGATTTATGTGAAAAACCTGTTTGGATTTTAAAAGTTAAGTAAATACAGATATGAAAAAACCCACATATGATAGTATGTGTACAATTTCATTTTGTACTGTTCATGTCCTCTTTTTCATGGGATAAGTCGCTGATCTCAAACTCCCTATTGTTCATTCCGACATAAACCTACTTATTGACACAGCGCGGCCAAACCTCCCGAGATTGCACATTTCGCGTAGTTCCGAAGGTCGCCATTGCAATGAAGTGGCGCCGAACCAGGCGTAGGCCTACACGCTGAAGGGCGCAGAATCTGGCGGCGGGGGGGAGGGGGCATGTGATTAATGCGTGGGAGGGCGCTAGGCCTAGCTAGTTTACCAAGCCTTGGCGCCGAGGTGATGTAATCAGGGAGCGTGTCAAGGGTATCTGAATGGGCCGTTTGACAGCAGGGCCTAGCTCATTTACCAAGTCTAGACGCTGCCGTGATCTAAGCAGGGATGGGTGTCTGACGCACGCGCCGCTGGCGGTCCCTGGCACAAGATTGAAGTTATGTATTAATGCGCACCATGCACTGTAAAATAGTACGTATTAAAACTGATGGCATCTCTTTAATCGATGACAGCGAGTGCAATGAGGGGCCGAATATCAAACACTAGGTAGACTGGAATTATCCGAAGCAAGCACAAGACAAAGCCATGCTAACAGGACTGATTTCAAGTCTCGCTGTACCACTGTATACAACCGCCGGGTCAATCTCGCCACACTGGCTTCCGAGCAAGCTCTGCCGCTTCAGTGAGTAAATTGACTCTGGCGACTATATTAAACTCACTAGCAAATCTCTGTGACTGAAATTTCGCATGTTCCAAGAGAAAATAGTACTGCACACTACTGTATCTATCGCATGGCGTTGATAAATCCCTATTTATGCCGTATTTTGACCGGGGAGTCGGACACGAAGAGGGACGAGGGTAACTCCTCAAAAGACGACGACTGACCACAGCGCGGCCACTGAAACCTGCCGAGACTGCCTACTTCCCGTACTTCTAAAGGGGTCACCACTGCCAATGAAAGCGGCGAACCTGACCTAGGCCTNTTCACGATGGAAAGTGATTTTATGCTTCAAAATACGCCTAAAATGGCACTAAACATCGTTTAAAACAAAAATAAACAAATAAAAATAAAAATAAAAATTTATCAAAAAAAAATATTTTTTTTTCAAAAAAATTTTTTTTTGGTTCGTACCCTCATTTTTTTTTCTGGCGGAAACCCTGAAGTGCAGGCCTAATGCGAAAGGTAGTGGATAGCCAGTGTAACATAGGTGAGTGTTTCTGTAGCTCAGTGTTCCCCAAACAATAGACGCGGCCTAGAATGGTTATTGTTGGGTTAGTTGCCGCCTAATCCGTCAGGAGGGAAACAATAAGAAAAACACAGAAATACCGGTACCGGGAACACTGATCGACGTTACACCGGTACAGTGGGCAATGGAGTTTTCCCAGCTCTTTAAGCCCCACTGTATTGAATTTGAAAAACGCAAATCATCGCCGCGATTCTTGACGTCAGTGCACGACGTCACGACGTCAGCGTAGTGTAAAATGTACTGCGCTCCATCTGAATATATTAGAGCGCTCCCTGTCGTTTTTTCTAATGTGTGCTGAAAACTAGGCCTTGATTCTCTGAAGTACGTATCAGACAAGCATTTTGGGGACCATCACAAGGCTATGAGACCTCTTTGTGCTCTCTCCCTAACATTTTGAAAATATCGTAAAATTCAATACTGTGGGGCTTTAACAACTGCAAACAAATAATAGGGTATGAAAATGCCATTGAAATCGCTTCTGAAAAACACACATGACAGAATCGAATGAAGCTGCTGTGGAAATATGCAGTATCATAGTCAGTGCTGTGGACTGAAGAACTTATGCATGGCAGGAAAAACAATGTGGCCGACTGTTCCCGGCTCCCCTAATTTTATGTCTCGAATGCCTCAATAGTACATGTATTATATGTGGTAAACATAGGTTACAGGACCAGACATGTTGAGTTCTTGTTTCAAACAATGTTCAATATCCCGTATAGGATAAACTTTACCTGTACATGCACAATAAACCAATATTTGAAGTTGATGGCTGCCAATTTATTGCGGCGAGTATGGTACGGATGATACGAAACTCGACGCTTCTTTTTTGTACAGTGCGAACATCTTTAGCAAAGCGATTCGAAACCCACGTCCAGTTAGACAGTAAACGTAAAAATTGATAAAGGAATCAATGGTCGAAAATATGTACGCATTGTAGACGACGGCGTACAGTGAGGACAAGATACCTTCGCTGAAACTCAATATATACTGTCCAAAGACATATACGAGGCCGACAAGGTGGATTGGAGTCTCGAGAATTAAGAAGATGATCGCCACAGCTATGACTCGAATTGTCAGATTCCTTGATTGCTTTTTCCTTTTTTCCTGACCTGTTAGTGTACCTAGTGTTGGCGATTGTAATGATTTGATCAGTTGGTAATTCATAAATGTCATTAACGTAAGTGGTATGACACATTCAAGAAAAGTCGGTAATGCATTGACGTACAGTAGGTCAAAGAGTGAGTTCTTATACAAATTACTTGCTACTGATAATGGTTTCAGGAGGCCGGTGCAGGGGTCGAACGTGAAAATAGTATCCATGAGAAACACAGCTGGAAGTCTGTACATCACAGATATCACAACCAAACATGTTATTGCCTTATAAGCCTTTTTTACTGTACAGAGGGTTGGTGCGCGGAGAGGGTGGCATACAGCAATGTAACGCTCAGCAGACACAAAAACGACGAGGTATACGGCGGTTACCTTGCAAAATGTCATCAGGGAATAAATATATATTCGAACGTACTGGAAGAATTCAAAATATTCGACGAGTACGCCTTGGTGTTGATATAATGCTCGGAAAGAGAAGTAAAATAGATATGATAGCAGCACTGAATTGTCGGCAATGGCTAAGGACCTCAATAAGACGGATGTAGAAGATTTTTTTAGTTCCCTGCCAAGGACACAAAATGACAGAACGTTACCGACAAGGCCAGCTACGGTTAGGGAGAGCATGATAGGTACCTGGATAATGTAGCTAATCACATCTTCCGTAGTACCATGAAACATCATTGAGGCGTAGAAGCATCCCTGAGTACCGTTGCTGCTTAGTTTCGCCATATCAATGTCGAATGAAAGCAAAAAAATATTTAGATTTACATCACTCGCTCCCGTCCAGACCTACTACGGTATATTACTCTTTAATTTAGTCACGGATTCCTTGAAATGTGTGCGTGCGGGGATTGCACACGACGAAGACCATTTCTCTTTACAAAGCCATAAAAGTCGTTATACGTTAAGGACACACGTAAAACGCGTGTAGGTCGCGATGGACGCTGACAGCCGTGCTCCCCGAATATTGTGAGAATTAAAATGAAAGAAGGGACCAAACTCGGGCAATAGGCCCGATCGTACATGTTTGTGTTCGTTCTGAAGAAATCTTCCCGCCATCTACTGATTCCTTCACCGCTCCGACCTCAACGAAATGAATGGTGGCACTCTTCTTTGGAAACAATGACTTGATTCGGCCGGGTTGACACGCACTTCATTCATGCAACGTGCAATCGTAACTCTATCCGTGAATAGAATAATACATGAACATCCTCCGCCACCGGGGACGACAGCATCAGCCACATTGCTCCTCACAGCGGTACCTGGGTGTGAGACGAGCTGTAGATAATCGTTCTGCAGCTGATGGACACTATCGCTTTGGGGGATTCATGAAAACTACACATTGTAATTAGCCTGCTGAACGCACCTTGTGACGCTCGAAGGCATGCCCGAGGCCTATTCTACGCTAGGGTTTTGAGCATATCAAATTTGGTGCAAAACCGGGTGGTTTCGTGTGTATGCTCAATCGTCAACTGTACAGTGGGAAATTTTAGAATCTAGATGCTCTGAAATGCGGATTTAGCACTGATCTTAACCAAGATTGGCACGACTTTTATTCTGGCGTGCGCACTCGTGAGCGTTGCAGGCCAAGCCGCTGGATCTTGGCCTCTTCTCCCAGAAAATGTATGATAAAAACGGAAGTAGTTGCATCTGTAGTCGCCCCCATTTTAGTCGCTCGTGTGCGGCATGCTTAATTCATACTTCGACGCACGACCATCGGCGGCGACCGACGCCCGACCTTGCGTTCGACGCCGACCCCGTCGTGCGATTTCGTCGGCGTCCTATCGCGAGGCTGTTAATTGAGTCATTTCATAACGGGTCGCCGTCGCTAAAGTGCGCTGGACTATGAATCAATATCGCAAAGTCGGCGTCCGACGCGCTGGACGCTGATGGTATTGCGTCGAAGTATGAACTAGGCTTAAGACTTGCACGGCGCCACATCAAACCAAAAACAAAAGCAGATTATTTTCCGGAGTTAAAGATCCAGGGTGATGCTCTGGAACTACGAAGTTACGCAATGCTTCAAACATCACGTCAAAATCGGCACGTGTAATCCCAGAAAGAGTGAAGAACAAGCGAGGTTTATCCTCGAGATATGCTATAAAAAGCATCAATTCCTTCAGGATGCTGCTGGTAATATCTGCCCAACAAGGCCTTTAATGTCCCCGAGTTTGTCTTCCCCCAATGACCATTGCTGCCAATGATAGATGTAAACGGCTGCGTCGGTTACTGTTAATTCATAGCCTAAACACCAGCAAATCTAGATTGTCGTCATCCGTGATAGTGTGTCTGTCCTAAAATAGTCACAGAGTCTGATATAGTATTAGGCACATTCACTGCACATCTGCACATTCACTGCTAACGAAGAAGTGCAGCAGGGATTCTGCATCCATTACCATCTTCCACTATGATAGTGAACAAGGGCATCTTAGAACTATTCACACGGTAAGTAGCATCTATGAGCAACAGTTCAGGGAAATTCTCCAGAACTCTTTTCATGAATGGCAACTGTAAGAATAAACACAATATTTTGCAATCTTCGTCAACTGAAAGCTGCACCAAGGCGCCCGGTTCTTTCACGAGAATTTCATCAAGGGTGGCCATCAACATTTGAAAATCGCTGTTTTCACCGACATTTTCTTTTTTTCACTTTACCTTCAAGTTGTCAATATCACGAGAGGTCAACATCGTACGTGTGAAAAGTTACACGTGCTGGCATGACACTTCCAAAGGAACTGTACATGTCATGATCACCAGCGCCGCCTCGTGTTTCAATTAAAACCGACTTCCACAATTGCAACTCCAGAGTTGCAGTCCAACATTCTAGAGATGCAATACTTCCAGAGATGACCCGGTACAAATGTTCAACTTAAAGGACCTAAGATACCAATTAAAGACCCTGTCGTGTATGCTGGTGTCACTTTCAACAATAGACTGAATTCGAAGGATGTAGTTAATGAGATGCTGAGAAAAGCTCGGCAGAATGTTTTTTCACTCGCCTCAGTCGGACTCCACTGTGGTATCAGTGGTCTAAATCCAATTGTTAGTTGTAAAATATGGTTGCGTATGATACTCCCGTGCGCCCTTTGTATACAAATCTTCGCGTTGCACCAAGGGATTGTTCTTCCTGGTTGTATGGTCTTGCAATTTACCGTTTACGTTTACGTTCCTAGTAGATTCCAATGTTAACTGTGTTTACGTTATTTCCATGTCACGAAGGATAAACCATCTTTGTCGTAAAGTTTACGTTTACCGTTTGGAATCTTAAATTCCCTAATAAAATGTGACATTGACTTCATTAATTAGAAAAACCAAGTACATTCACAAAATGTCCAAAATCCGCATGAAATCAGTGAAATTATTATCCAATCTTTGCTGTACTGAGAGGGTATGGATGTTATTTATTATTGATGGGCAAATCATTCTAGAGATCTTTGATTTTGTTCAAATATTTACATCAAATGTGTCAAATGATTTTCTTGACATCTTGTTCCATTTTAAAGTGAGGTAAAAACAAATCCAATCTAGGCCTAAATGCATGATCGCAGTGGTTTACAAACTACCAGTGCTTATCACTTACATTGTGCGAATTGATATCTAGGCCACATCATGTAATCACTTGGTTCTCTTACACATCGAGGTGGCAAACGAATCTAAGGCACGCCTTTCGCATAACCTGACAAAAGGGTCATGAAATCTAATTATTTCCTTTCCCTAACCTTATGCCATACCAACAAGCCAATGGACTGTTACAAAATCACTTAGGCCCTTTACCCACTTACAAGTAGCTGGCAGATATAACATCATCAATGATATAGTAAATGTCGTATACAGTAAAATCACCTTTTATTGGTGGTGCTCAGAATTTCTGTAGGTTCTGGTTCTGAAGGTATTTGAGGGCCAGAATGGGGGTAGGTTATAGCCGATTATGTGTCAGCAAATGTACTTGTGGAACTGCTGAACTGTGAAGAAAGTTCGTGGAGTGTGGTTGGTACTGAAATGTGATCACAGTGCACACATTGTGACAAACAAGAATACTAAGCATAATAAGAGCACCAAAGAAAAATGCCGATCTTGAAATCAACACTTCTCATAGGCATTTTGTGTCTGCTTCACTGATCACACAATTTAATCCAATTTAATTCAAGTTAACCACATAATCCCCCCATTCTGGCCCTCAAATACCTTCACAACCAGGGCCTACAGGAATTCTAACCACCACCAATAAAAGGTGATTTTACTGTATATTTTTTGATGTTGTTTTTATTAACATTTAAAAACTCAACTTAAGAATTCATAACAGCAAACTTTACATCAAAACAGCACTTTGACAACAAGTACAAGTACTGTCAGTACGAAAAGTTTTATATTCATTTGTGTTACAGACCCCAAAGAAACTTTTACACAGGTTTACTGTACTTGGTGCGCACTACAGCCCAATTTAAAATTAATTCAACTGACTAGTAAAGTTTATATGAACAACAAATGCAACCAGTGTGACAAGACATGTAGCCGAGCTTGTTTTAGTTGGATGGTAAAAAAGCCACACACAAACATGTCACAAAGGAGGTACTGCCGTATACTAGGGCCTAACCTGCTTGTGACTAAAGCAATTCAGCCAGAACAACTTCAACTCTAGCTCAAATGCTCAGTGGGAACTAAACTTTAATGCTATGGGGAACCCGCCCTGCGGTTTATTCCGACAGGTCAGCGCTGTGAGCGGTTGTACCGAAAAGACGTCATTAATGTCATTTTAGGTGTCATTGACGTCATGTTAGGTGCTGACGTTGCGTCATGAAAAAACTGCCTGTACATTTTTCTACAGGAAAAATGACACGAAAGACGTTGCTTTTATCGCCATTGTATCCCTTCATTTTAAGAAAAAAAAGAATGGGATAAAAAGAAAATTTCATCTGCTACACGATGAATCAGTTTTACTGTCAGACGACCAGCAGAAATGGTTTATTTTCACGGCAGAAATAAATTGAAATAACGTTAGAAAAAAGAGACTTCGGCACAAGCGCTTGCAGCGCCACGTCGTGACGTTAATGTGCGGGTTCCTCATTGCTGACCAGATACCCCAGCCATACAGTCGGGCGTCATATACAGTAAGCTCGAGTTTAAACCACCGGTTCATTATGTTCATTATGTTCATAAGCACACCCACAATCGAAATGGGAGTGAATAAAACATAACAAGTGTTATGCTGAATGGCTCGAATCGGCGGCTCAAAGGCCTAGGCTGGCCTGGCTTGAAACGCAACTGATTCATTGAAGCCTAAAATCCATTTCCACCCTGTATGAGACCACAAACAGAATTGAATCAGACAAGGGTCAGCCATTCAGCAAAACACTTGTTATGTTTTATTCACTCCCATTTCGATTGTGGGTGTGCTTTTGAGCAACATAATGAACCGGTGGTTTAAACTCGAGCTTACTGTATATTCGACACTTTGACGTCGTACTGTTTGTGCGCAGTACCGGTGGCAAATTGGATGGCTCAATACGTTAAAAAAAGAACGGCTCATGCGCCAAACGTATATACCTTCCGAAAGAAGAAGATACATGACTTCTGTAATTGAAAAATTTGGGGAAAAATACCGAAGTCTGTAACCTGGGGGAATCAATTTGTACGCATTGTTGCTGATTTTTGATTTTTTGCGGATGGTTCAGTGAAACAGTTCCCAAATATGATTAAAGAATACAATCGTTTCAAAAATTCATGGGTGGGTAGGAGATATCTAAGGCTTTCACACAGACCGATTTTATTCATTTTCGTTAAGCAGTTTAGAAATAAACGACGAACGTGTCTATTCAGAAAGTGAATTTGACGTCACACGGAACGGCGCCGTCAGGGAATAAATCGGTTCACCGTTTCAAAGGTACTGTGGCGTCATTCTCAATACTCTCATGCCTAATACAATGTACTCGTATTGTTATAGCGTCACTTAGCAAGTCCCCTTTTGGTTAAAGTACCGATATTGTCCAAAACAAAGCAACATCGCAAATTCAACGTTTTTTCTCTAAGTGCTGAAATTATACGTCAAATTCCGTGGTGCGGCGTAACGTTCTTTATTTCTTCCGCTACCTTCAGTGAACGTTTTTCCAATGGTTCAGACTGTTCGAATCTATCAATAATAGATATGTTATGCTTCTAGCGATTCTTAACAAAATGAAAATATTCATTACATGATATCTTTGGGTATGTGCCTACTGGAGCCTCTTTAAAATCGGTTACAGATGATTTTCCATTTCCTTCCGACGTTTGCAAATGACGTCACAACATTGCGAAAACGCAATAATGGACGTAGTTTACACGACAGACGTCATCGTCAGTACTACGGCGTCATAATTTCCAGATATTGGATTTATTGGATGTATAACAACACCGCAACATGCGATACACTAGATGGTTTGTTTTACGCGTTAAACGCAAAACGTCAAAGTGTCGAATATATATGAAACATGACTGCTAAGTCTGTTTTTGTACCGTGAAGTGTGCCATCTATAGATGAGTTTCGCTAGCGGCCATCTTGCCAAAATTAGGTCATCGTCATGGGGATCTCGCGCATGCGGCCCCCAATGTGGGATAGAGTACCCGGATGTGACTTGTCTGTCAACGTTAAAACCAATGAAAATTTCGCGGAGTTTTCAGCTGCGCAGTATTTTTGCATTTATACAGTGATTAATCAATTTTAATTTTTGGCCCTAACACGTTTGCTCTAATCATGAGTAACTATATCGATCCATTAATCATGAAGATCAAGTCAGATATCGTGAAAAACTTGATGTTTTATCAGTGACGATCCATGAAAAACAACACGCTTCCTGTTGACATCCTATTTGCGCATGCGTGGGCCCTTTTGGCACGGGGCACCAGTCTAGGCTCAAGACTAGGCATCCCCATGGCGATGACCTGGTTATTGGCAAGATGGCGCTAGCGAAACTGATCTATACCACACTCTGCACAGAACGTCAGTAGTGATACATTTTAACCAAAAAGACAGCTTGTACTGATTAAAACTATGAAGAACAAGTCCATTGAAATTTTGCCCTCATCCCCCAAATCCTCACCTGATTGCCATTATCCCTTCCCTTAATGCACCGGTCAATCGGCATCTTGAACTACCCCCCCCCCCCCCAAGCATCGACGGCTATTCGACGCCGACTCGGCGCCGAATCTTCAACCAATATTATCCGCCTATTTGTGAATGAGTTGTGAATTTTTGGTGAGAAAAAATACTGTCCATTGACTCCAAGGGTGAAAGAAAAAACAACTGCTGAAAACGAATAGGCGTCGAATCTTCCGATGCTGATGAACCAATTATCCCCTTTATCTCCATGGGGTCGAATAAGGTATCTGCTAACTCTTTCATGTTTGCGCATATGGACTTTAAGTGAAAATAACCCCTTCATCTCCAAGGGGCCGAATAGGGTATCTACTAAGTTTTTCCCGTACACGGGGATTTAAGCGAAATTAACCCACTTCATCTTGAAGGGGCCCAATAAGCTATTACTCATTATTCGCATTCGCATTCAAAAACAGCTGTTTTAGAGTGAAGTTAGTGCTTTGAATAGCCATACGTTACGAAGTTTTAATCAACTATCCCTTCATCAACCCACGGTTCACCCCACGTGACTCATTCAGGCGGCAGACTTGTACGAATATTTCAACCTCTTTCATATATAAGCGGGTACTTAAAAACAACACTGTACGGATCAAAACTATTTCAAATCTGCGGGTATATTATGCTAGTTAGTTGCGACACGATACAAAAATACTGCGAAACACTTTGTATGTCTCGCGTCGGAACTGAGTCCCACCGATACAGTAGAGAAGAAAGTTGATGGTGTTGTTTGTGTAACTTAAAAGGCTTGCTACTGCATATAGGATTCGTATTGTATATCTGTATTTTTCGTAGCTGGCGTTGTCCAAGAGACCTGTAATAATGATGACGATTGTGACAGGCAGAGTGAGCAAAATAAACGCCACACTTACCATGGTCAACATGTAGGTCATCCTCGTTAACTCAGATGATTTGCCATCCGAGACAGACTGAATAGTCTGCATCGTTCGGCGCTTCAAATGGCCTCGGACAATTGTCGTTAAAACGGCACAATTGCAAGAAATGATAACAAGAAATGGGAGAAATGACTGGATGAAAAGATCGGCCCAATTCCAGACAGTATAGATGAAAAAATCATGGACCGGATTATTTTCGTCGATGTTACATACACCATCCTCCCTTATTTGATAAAAGTACATCAAATGCGAGTTCAACGCAGAGAGAATAATAAACAGACATATTACAGCAAGAGCAGTGGATCTCTTTGTACAAATGGTTGATGCTTTTAAAGGATAACAAACTGATATCAATCTTTCAATTGTCAAAAATGCCACGTTCCAGCTGGCGAACTGCATGGATAGGTACGTTGAGAAGGCATGTATCCCACACACCCATGACGCTAACTTTAACAAATCTACTCCAAACCTGTGCATAGTCCAAAATCTTAGAAGTCCGGTCCATAACACAGAGCTGTCTGCTACTGCAAGTGTAATGAGTATCACCCTAGTTGATGCTTTCCCGAACTTCCCCTTCAGGAGGATGAAGATAGTCAGTGTGTTAAAGATAGTCCCTAATGCGATCAAAAATGGTGGCGCCCATTTCCACAGCTGCGCCGCAACACGATACTGCCAGGGTTCGCTCGGGCCTTCCTTGTCAGAAACTGATGAAGCCGAAATTAGAGAATCCCCAAAGGAATTTTTGTCGAACAATCCCAAAGATTTTGTTGTTGTCATTGGTACCCCGAAAGCAGTATTCATCGTTATTTATTGGTAGTCTTTCTGTTCCAAGTCGGCTTCAGGACCTGTACACATGGTACACAAGCAAATAAGTGAGAGGTTGCATTTGACACAGACGGTCGTAAATTATAAGTACACACAACGAAACGATAGCCTAGCGGTTATCACGTCCGCTGAGCAAGCTGCAGTTCCCGGGTTCGAATCCAGCCCATATGGGATTTCACTCCCGGCTCTTCAGTCCGCCGCATGGGACAGTAAGCAGTGGTGGATTGTACCTTGTGTCTTTGCAAGGGCAAGTACAAGACCGCATCCAAGTGAGTAACATGAGTAGCTTGTGATGGCCTCCTCCGTACTTACCAGGGCCAATAATGCTACAGCGTCGGCCCTGACCGAATAATGAAATGAAAATACCACGAAACGATTCAACAGGAATGCGCGGAGTTGAACCGCCCCGTACACCAAGTTGTATTCACCACTCAGTTCACCGAGTAGGACGGGGAAATCCGCGTTAACTGATGATGTAATACGCGAAAGGGGAATCACCTCGTGGTCTGAGTGGGAGTCGGGCAATCTCGTCCCTAGAGGCCAACTGCTCGTGGATTCGGGGTCGGTCGCACTTAACCTCTAGAATCGATCAGTCGCCCCCAATAACAGTTGGGAGGTTGAGATCAGCGACTTATCACGGATCCTTATACGTATAGCCTACGGATAGAATTCTGTACGAAGAGGACAAATTTTGTGTAGGCCTACATTTCGGTCAGTATACGCATGAGGATCCCTGATAAGTCACTGATCTCAACCTCCCTAACATCAAGTTTGTGTGCTGGAGAACTTGCTCAACCTTCACCAGTACTGGGAGTTTTTGTGGGACCTATGTAAAGGACGACTGCAGCGCCACCTTACGTCTTTTTCGACTAGCGATCATTACAACGACTAGAGAATATGACTACAACAAAGTTTTTATTTTGTAACGTCTTATTTTAGGTTAGCGTATAACCGCCCATACCTCTCAGACTGTAAAGGTTTAATTTTGATCGCCACTGTTCTAACTCAGCATATGTGATTCAGAGCCGCAGATTCAGGGGCGGATACAGAGGGGGTGTTCTGGGGGTTGGAACCCCCCATCGGCGACCAAAGATAACATTTTTTTTCTCTAAACATCAAACATGTCGCTTGTGGCGTAGCGCCTGCCCGTGTCTTTGATCTAATCATGGTGATACAGTCAATGCATCGATGATTCGACGAAATTCTCTTCCCCTGCTTGGATGAACTGTTGCCTTCACTATACTGGTGAGCCTACTGCACTGTGCATGCTTGCACTATTTCGAAATGTTTAAGAGACGTGGCATCGGTCTGGCTGGTAAGACCAGGAAGATCAGACTGTTCAAAAAATGTTTGTATAAGACTTTCTCAACCTCAGATGCCAGGAAATCGTGTATCAGAGCTTCTAATTTTCAAAGTTTTCCTGGGGGAGGTCTCCCAGACCCCCCGCCAATTCGGCGCCGATGAGGCACGCGGTGAAGGCACAAGAGAGTCCTGGTGCGTCTACCTTCAGAACCCACCCCTTGAGAAAATCCTGGATCCGCCCCTGATCATTGAACTATAAATTAGTGTCTAGGATGTGAAACCGGTAGGGCCTATGTTCGGAATGTTAGGTGAATGAAGTAGAGGTCTCATAAACTAGTGGAGGTCCGTAAAATGCTTGCTTGATATGTACTTCAAAGAATCAGGGCCTAGTTTTCAGCACACATTGGTAACACTACAGGCAGAGCCCGAATGTTTTCAGCTGCGGCATAGTGCATTTTACAATGCACCAACGTCGGTGTAGGTCATCAATTTCTGAATTGAATACAGTGTGGCTTTAACAAGACAGCAACTAATGTTCATGCTCGAAATCCTCCGTGGACATCGATCCAACAAACAGCCACGTGCACGTCACGTTACCTCACTTTCGAGTCATCAACCAACAAAGGAAAGAATGTCCCCAGGAAAAACTGTCGCAGGAACAAAAGATCCTATTGTAACATTCTAATCTCCGGTGATTGGTTTCTATAGCCATGCACCTTAACCCGTCATTGAACAATAGAAGCGGACACTTTTTACAGGGGGACATTCTTTACTGTTACACCGGTATCTCACTTTCGAGTCGTGTACCAACAAGTTCATGTCTGATTTCTGGCATCCGGAGTCGGAAAATTATGTGATACTCACCAGTTATCCCATCGTACACCGAAAAGCCCCGTATCGACGGTGTCCTCGGCGGATGTGGTCCTGCTGTCACTTATCTGTACGAGTAACTCGGCGGATGTGGCCCGGCCTGTCACTTGTCTGTACGAGTAAGGGGACTCAGCGTCTCTACGCAGAACGTCTACAGAATATGGATGAAGTCCTTCCACTACGTAAGGTGGCAAAAATCAATGTATCACTTCAATAAATTGAGACACGTGGGGGCAGGGGTGCCCTGATTTATACGGTCCCTCAAAAGAAAATCAACAATTTATTTTTATCTACTGCAACAGTGCCACCACCCAAAGGTAGCGATGTAACTCGCAGAACTTTACAGTACGCAGCGTAAAAAGTGCAATGCCACAGTTTACCTCCGCGTCGTGTAAATAATTGCCGATGACACTGGAACAACGGATGGCGTCGATCATGTCGATGGTTTATCTATTTTTTCGTGCTGCAATCGGGCCTCGCATGATGATGTGAATCGGTCCTACTTTTCCTAGATCGCTATCAAGTCTGGGCTGCAACTATACACTTTTAGGGCTGTTGTTCGTAAGTTCTACAGAGATAATCGTAGCGTAATATCAGCCATTCGAAAAACACCTCTGGCGAAAATCAGACTACTACTGATCGATCAGGTTGGCCGGTTAATTTTGTGTATTTTTTCATCATTAAATGACTTGACGAGCAGAAGGATTTTTTTTGGCGCGTATATAATTATGATATCGTATGAATCAATGCATAGTAATAACATACACAACGGCCGTATGTACAGGGTGTGATATCTATAAGCGATAGTGTGTGCGAATGTTCCTCTCATTGCACCGTATCACCCTACTGACACCCATGATTGAACAGTCGTTCCAAATGCAGAGAAGGCAAGACTCAAAACGGGGCACAGTGGTCCTTAACCGGTAGAAAGTGCAAAAAGTTTTTAGTGAAATAAAACCTACGTCAGAATATTCCTAAGACAACTTAGTTTCATTTGCTGAAGGAACGAAAAAAATCTGTTGGGAAAATGCTGAGAAAATCCACTTGTTTGAATGGCGGCCATTTTGGATGCTAGAAATGTGAGAAAAGGGGCTGCAGTTGTCAATATTCATTCTGAATTGGCGGATTTCCTCAGGAAATGATAGCAATGGCAACCCTGCATCAATATACAATGCAAAGCAGCGAATTTGGTGTTATACAGGGTGTCTCATGCAAAAAACAGGGTAGACAGTGTTATTTTGAAACATCTGTGGAGGAATACTGGCAGATATTATACTTGTTAAGGCGGCAGCAGCCCAAACCCATTTACTTTTTGGCAATACATCTCAAACACAGTGGCCCAAACTTATAAAAGGTGTTTTTCGCCTGTCTAACTTGGATTTGTTTAAGCCTAAACATTTGTAAGACAACAGTTAGACAAGTCTAGCAAAACACTGGGCAGGTATTTATCGGACTTTCAAACAACGCAAGGACGCCGTCTAGCTAGTGAAGTCCAACAGGTGATTAAACGTGCATCGCCGATCGCACTACCTTTGTTGAGACGATTATGTAATAAATGGTAAAGGTGTATAACTTAAATGACCTCATTTGCGCGCCATTCATCAGAGACCTATCTTCTGTCGAGAGGACGAACTGTAGTACGCGCGCTTTGTCAGGGAGAATAATTTCACACCCGACCAGCGGAGAGAGGTTTTAATAGATCTCGTAAGAACCAATCAGGAAATAGTAGAAGACAGGCGAACGGATGTCTGGTCAAACAAGGTGACTCTGACGGCATGTGACACCATCGATAACACCAGGAAATTGAGCCATATCGTGAAATCCTTGCTCCACCCTCAGTCGTTCTGCCTTGGTTTCGGGAAAAGTTAAAATATCTCCTTTTTTTCTATCTCCTAGGCCTATTTGCTGTTGTGACTGGATGGATAGTATATATAGCTCTCCGCAAGCCGTTGAAATGCCCCATTCGCGTAAAATCGAAGAGTAATCGCCAGATGCTGGAGTGGTGTAAATGCGTTGTTCCGTCGGGTTGGTTGACGTAGGTATTCACTGATAAGATTGAGTAGGCTACTTATGGCCATTGAAATGTCCCTTTGGAAATTCTGAAGCGTCTCAAAAAGATCGCATCCGACCGTTCTTCCAAAGCGTTTTCTCTATCTCTGAACACCCTCATCCGTCTTCTGTGTACGTCATTGTCTAGTCCCTCCTCTTCGTATCATGAGGGCATCCGTTCTTCGTTATGCACATCACCTGTATGAATCACACAACTTAGACAACTGCAAACAAGCCCCATGGCATGTTTTGCGATTCCTTTGTTATTTAGACACCAATGTCTATTTTTGGACGGCAGGTTTAGACACGTCTAAGTAAGACATCCTTCTGTAATCGCAGTTTAAGCTAGACGACTGACTTAGACTTGTCTTGGCGAGTTAGACTTGTCTAACAGATAGACATCATTTATAAGTTCGGGCCAGTGAGTCATATGGCGGAGTAGTTCTACTGGACATGTGCATCGGTCTCACTCCACAGTTATGCGGATGTCAGGTCGACCTTGCGATGGCACAGAACAGGCGCACACTGACCTTTCCGGATCACTTTGCGCCTGAGGCTCGACAGCGTGGAACAAATCGGGATCAGTCGCCGACCAAAAAGATCACAAATCGCAAGAGTTGAACCTATTCAACTTCTGTGTCCAATCGACGTCATCTTCGGAGGTACTCGGCTACATTCAGGCGGCCATCGTAACCTACCTCGACTGTATATAGGAGCCTTGGCGTAGTAATCATCTCGCAAATCACGAGAAAATTCAGTGATTCACCGCAGTGAGTGGGTCGTTTGTGACATTGACCGTAACCTTCCGCACTTGATGATATAGTGCAGACCAATGCTGATACTTTTTCACGTATAAATGGGTTCTTTGCGCATTATATCGGTGGGATAATTTTATTTATTGTAGAATCTGAAGTTATTCAGTGGATTAAGGCACATTTTAGGCAGTGATAACACCGAGGATGGACAACGTTACAATGTCGAAACAAAATGGCCGACCAGCCTTCACTTCACCACTTGAGAAGTTCAACCTGCTGCTATAGCGTGAGTGACCCTTCATCAGGTAACGTAACATGCTTCAACTCATTTTTCTATGTGTAGCAACACTCACAATCCCTAATTGGTAACTTTGATCATTCAGATCGATAGATTTGAACAGTCTTGTCGAGCATGACCGAAGAAGTAGATCCCGGAGCAATATGGCGCTGTTCGATATACGTCAGAGTTACGATGTTGGCACGAATCGTTCTCTGACGTTCAGATTGCTTCTGTGTCATCCCGACGGGCGTAATCCATTCGCAGGTGACCTGTACACGGTTACGATTCCCTGCGCGCTGATGCTGCTTGTTCCACGATGATCGTACACATTTTCGTTTTTGTGACTTGACCATGATTGCGACACTTGATGCCGACTGTTCCGTCGTAGCGCAGGCAATCGCAGTGTGACCTGACATCCGCATTATGTGACACAGGTCAAAAAGGCCCTCGAAATCAGCTATCTCGTCATAACTGTAGATGAGGTTATACTTTTGGTACCAGACCACCAAACCATGCATCAAAACAAGCGAATGAGCACATGTTCTGCATCACAGAGCAAAACTCATCAATGAAATCAGACCATTTTACATAGAACTGAAGGTACAGACAGTGCACTTCTAGCGGGTGATCCGAGGACATGGGCCTATTCGTCAAACGTCTGATTCCACCAGAAAATGCAACTTTTCCCCCAAAAGGCACATTCATCAAAACACGTGAAAACGATTTTTGTCAGGTCCAAGCCTCTGCTATCTACACACATTTGGACACTCGATTACAAAAAAATTGAAACACTAGGGCCCGAACTTATAAAGGTATAAAGGATGTCTATCTCTTAGACAAGTCTAACTCGCCAAGACAAGTGTAAATCATTCGTCTAGCTGAAACTGCGATTACAGAAGGATTAGCTTAGACGTGTCTAATCTTGCCGCCCAAAGGTAGACAACGGTGTCTAAACAACAAAGGAATCGCAAAACATGCCGGGGGCTTGTTTTGCCGTGTTTGAGGCATTTTTTGGTCGAATTTCACTCACCAGTTCGCCTGCCAGATTTCTGGGGAATCCCCAGCAACCGGAGAACATTCAGTGCGACTACATCCGCCTGCCTCATCACAGATCATTACGCATTACGCCTTACACTTTGGCTGGTTGCAGACAAATCGGCATTGATTTACCTTGTAAAAATGTCATACTGCATGACAAACATATATTTACGTGCACCACCAGTGCCAAGGGCCGTATATATCATATGCAATCCCACTATTAAGGAACGAAATGAAAAGAAAAAAAAATGTCCCAAATCACTGCAAACAGGACTGGCAGTGCACAGAAACCTGTAAATCTGTCTCCCGCAAAAATTGACCTTCTTCACATAAGGAGCGAAATGAAAAGAAAAAAAATGTCCCAAATCACTGCAAACAGGACTGGCAGTGCACAGAAACCTGTAAATCTGTCTCCCGCAAAAATTGACCTTCTTCACTTAAGGAACGAAATGAAAAGGAAAAAAAATGTCCCAAATCACTGCAAACAGGACTGGCAGTGCACAGAAACCTGTAAATCTGTCTCCAGCAATAATTGACCTTCCTCACTTAAGGAACGAAATGAAAAGAAAACAAAATATCCCAAATCACTGCAAACAGGACTGGCAGTGCACAGAAACCTGTAAATCTGTCTCCCGCAAAAATTGTGCTCCTTGAATGGGTGGACACCCTCCATGAACTGCAGACTGAGACCATCATACAATGTATGTTGTAGGACGAGGCTTCCGTGCCGACGTGGGTTCGTCGATGCTGCTACTAAGATTAGGCATGTCTCGACGCCGAAAATTCATCAGATGTTTTTCGGCTTTTCCACCCGAAAATGACGACCGACTCTAACGTCACAATAGAACCACGTCTATTGCACGCCGGAGTGGACATAATTCTGAATTAATATCCACATTAATTCAAACGAATTAATGTCTACATTAAATCGACCAATAGGATTTGATTTTTATATGTGGACATTTATTCGATTTAAATGTCCACATTAAATCGATTTACTACCACCATTAATTCGATTTAATGTCCACATTAATTCAAGCAGACTTTTTTTATACGGACATTAATTCCATTTTATGCCTACATTAATTCGAGCCCATGCACATCCGCCGATTTAATGGTGGTATTAAATCGATTTAATGTCCACATTAAATGACCTCCACTTCCGCTGGTAAATCTGGACATTAAATCAATCTGCTACTTCCGCTGATAAATGCAGCATCTATCAAAAATTGTGTGATCCTGATAACTTTGACTCCAAATTTGGCTCCATGATTATGCCCAACTGTAACAAATGGATTTTGACATGCCATTTTCAAAACAATGACACTCCATGATGCATGACTGAAGGAATGTCATCGTGGTATCATTGGAAAGCACATTGACCCTGCTTTATGGGGAACCCATTGTTACAGTGGTACTCATCTTGGGTTGGTCATACTGACCCCTTTTCACAGGATTAGGTTTTTTCTGGGACACCCTGTACATGTCCCTAACCTGTTCTCCATCGCCTCGATGGTAATTCCTGCTCATGCCCCTGGCATGGCCCCTACATGTCCCTGACATGTTTTCCATCGCCTCGATGGTAATTCCTGCTCATGCCCCTGGCATGGCCCAAACATGTCCCTGACATGTTTCCATCGCCTCGATGGTAATTCCTGCGCATGCCCCTGGCATGGCCTACATGTCCCTGACATGTTCTCAGTGCTCTCCCAGAGCACGTTCCTCTCCAATTAAAATCGGATGCCATCGCCTCGATGGCAAATCATTTTCCTCTCATATTCCACATAATCCTTCCTCACTAATCTTATTCTCATTTAACCTCCTCCAAATCGGGAAACATTTCGGAGGAATCGAAGATATTTACCTCGAAGAAACGGAGCCTGACAAACAAACGACCAAAGCGCTCCGCCGCGAAAAGCTATGTGACGTCACTGATCGTCACGAGGCGACACTGAGAATGTGCTGCAACGACAGGCAATGAATGCTGTTATTGATGGAAAGAATGTACTCGTGTGTACAATGAAATGGTCCATGGACCATGTGCTCACCCGTTTGGACATAATAGTGTAATGACAGAGAGAGGCATATCAGTTATATGAGCAATCTGGGTAAGTCATTCCCAAGTTGTAGGACTTCAATGATTTTCAGTTTATGCCACCTGGCGGCCATATTGGATGTCGAATCGGGCAAAAACTTCACATGCACATAAAGGTCATCTAGAGGGAGCCACATAACACATTTGAGTGCTCTGGGTCAAGTCGTTCCTGAGTTATAGCACATTTGATGATTTTCGGGTTACGCCACCTGGCGACCATATTGGAAGTTTAATCAGGCCGAAATTTGAAGTGCTTGTAAAGGTCACCTAGAGAGAGGTAAATATCAAGTTTGAGCACTCTGGGTCAAGCCGTTCCTGAGTTATAGCACTTGGGACGATTTTCAGGTTACGCCACCTGGCGGCCATATTGGATGTCCGATTGGACCGAAACTCGGTAGTTTTGAAGGTACCCCTCTAATACATGTTTATGCAAGATATGAAGATGCTCGGTGAAATCATGAGGACCTGTGGCAGGTTCGTCACTTTTGTAGAACTTTGACCTCTGTGACCTTGAAAAGTACGTCAAATCAAAAACCCGTTATATATGTTATGTATCCTAATTAGATACACCTATGATAAAAATTTGTTGGAGACAATCCAGTCATTAGTTCAGGAGTTATTGCACTTTTTGTGTTTTTGGTTTTGGCCACCTGGAGGCCAAGCCAAGAATCGAATCGGACCGAAACTTGGTGTCATAGGTCATCTGACCTAGGGGTATATATGTACCAAGTTTCAGATCAATAGCTCCAGCGGTTACGAAACGTGCCCTGCTAACGGACGACGGACGACGACGGACGACGGACGATGGACGCCGCAGGACGGTAAAAGCTCACGAGTGAGCTAAAAATGATTGAAACAGACATCCCTTATTTCATGAGCCTGATCATTGAACCATCGTGCACAACAATGCTAAAAGGTGTGCTCATTTTCTGACAAGTGCATGTTTCACTTGTTATTGTAAACTGGGGTTCATTCCCAGGCCATTTCCCCTTTTGTGGCCCTCATTGATATGGACTTAGAAAATTCTAGCAACCACCAGTAAATCAGGCACTCACTGTATGTACCAAGTTTCAGATCAACAGCCCCAGCGGTTACAAAACGTGCCCTGCTAACGGACGACGACGACGGACGACGGACGCTGCACCATTGTAAGAGCTCACGGGTGAGCTAAAAATGGGAAGTAGCAAGTGAATTGTACCAGTCGGCGCTAATTGTCAGCCCACGTGTACTTGCCAGGTCGTGAATTTCATTAGCACTTCCATCAGTCGTACTGGGGGGATTTCCTGGTATCGGGGATTTCTGCCAATTAATGGTTAAAAATAAGGATAAGTAGTAATTCCGAAATGATAAGGAAGTCAATAAACGCTATATGTGACTCCTCACAGCTAAACTAGGCGCATGTCACTCAGAAGGTGAGCCTCAACCAACTAAGATGACACCAGGAGAGAATGGAAGAAATAGATTGTTTCAAATTTCACAATAGACAGACACTATTGAAACTGTCAAACATTTGGTCTCAACCTGCCAAGCTCAGAGCGACATGCGCCTAGTTTTGCTGTGACGGGTCACATCTATTTGAAATAAAAACACTAACTGTGATAGTACCAATTATGCAAATTGAACGGAGGGGTGATAACAGAACAGCCAGTGAAATACAGGTCAAGACGGCGAAAGATGACAAGGGTTTGTGCGAGCGTAGTCGGGAGGGCGGAGCGATGTCATAACCCTTGGTAGCCAAGATGACCAGCTCCAAGGCCCTGAGAGTTGTAACTACATTGTAGCTACCTTGAAGTTCTCATTGGTCACTGCCATGGTAAGCACAAAAATATATAGAACACACAACATATTATTTTTAATCGCCATTGTCCATATAGGTATTGCAGGCACGAACTTTCGAATTCTTACCCCTTCTGGCCTAATTTCCTCGTCAAAGAGTTTGCCGAAATCACTCTTCGCTACTGTTAACCTGAACGATTTAAATTTTGCTTCCTCGTGCGAAATGCATTTCAGTGCACGGAAGGTGAGCCTCAACGAACTAGATGACACCAGGAGAGAATGGAAGAAATAGATCGTTTCAGATTTCACAATAGACAGACAATAATGAAACTGACAAACATTTGTCTCAACCTGCCAAGCTAAGAGCGACATGCGTCTGCTTTTGCCAGAGCGGGTCACATATACTCTTTCAAGTCATTGTACGTTGTCTCCTTACTTAATCTGTACACAAAAATATCCCGGTCTGGTTCTGGAGCAGCCTTTAACTTCGAATCAGTCTTAGGCTGCTTTTCCACGAGGCGTTTGCGGGCGCGGGTAGAAAAAATCAATCCAACGTATTTCCCTTTAACTGTTTCACTTGCAACCGCGCCCGCCTCCTGTTCCGCGCCCGCAAACGCCTCGTGGAAAAGCAGCCTAAAGCCCTGTATCCACTACAACGGTTTCTGGTGCGGTTTGCGGTGCGGGAGCGATTTTCACAGGCATTGGGATAATTAACACGCCATGTATTGTTAAACCATCGAAGGATTATCCAAAACCCTGTGAAAAAATCCCGGCGCGGCAAACCGCAGCGGTAACCCGGACTAGTGGATACAGGCCTTTAAGGCTGCTTTTCCACGTGACGTTTGCGGACGCAGTTTCGGTGGCGGGAGCGGGTGCGGGTGAAACAGCTAAAGGGAAATACGTTGGATCGATTTTTTCCACTCGCGCCCGCCTCCTATTCCGCGCCCGCAAACGCCTCGTGGAAAAGCAGCTTTAGGCCTGTTTCCACTAGAGCGATTTTGCGGCGAGCGGTGCGTTTTTCACAGGGGTTTGGATAATCCTTCGATGGTTTAACAATACATAGCCTGTTGATTGTCCCAATGCCGCTGCGGAAACCGCTGTAGTGGAAACAGGCCTTTACTGCTGCCAGCGATAACTCGTTGCCTTTTTCGTTCCGCTCGCTGCTTTTGAAACGACGGCAGCGAAACACCGTCGTAAGCAGATCGATTCGTGCCGTCGCTATTGACGGAAGCCATACTGACCGTTCGTCTAATGTTCTGTAACGCCGGGATGAAGGGTCTCCTGGCGACCCCTCTACCCGACCGCCCCTGCCGCTACCACGACCAGGTCCTTGAGTAATCAAGGGACGCCTGGGGACATCATAAATGGAGTAGAACTTCACCTCGTGCACTGGAGCGTCGTCCATCTTTTGGTTACACGTAGACTCAGCGTTGACGTTAGCGTAATACTAGAACTAGCTATCGCCGATGTTGTGTCGTTCACATTCATGGTTCTGGCAGTCTCTTTTCTCCGCACTGAATTTCGTTCAAATTTCGTTCACTTTCTTGGTTTCGAGCACATTTCTGTCGAGCAGTTCCTTCACGTTAGTGAATTTCACCTCCAGGTCGTATAATCTGTCAGCCATCGTGATGTTATTAAGATCCTCAGCTGGAGATCTCGGGATTTCGGACAAACGCAGTGCCGATATCATGATTTTGGGGTTCCTACCGTTCCTGTCGAGTTTTCTTATCGCTCCAATTATATCTAGGGCATGTGCCTCGTCTTCCGTCCTTGCGGAAGACGTCTTTCTGCTTTGCCAATTGTCGATCACATCGATTGAACATAAGTCCTCGTTCCAGAGTTTTCTTTTTGCACCCGTAATTTTCTCGTGTGTGAAGTATAAACCTACCGCAGCATTCTTTACGTTTTCGATCGTGCCAGTGCAGTATATACGCTAACACTGGGTCCTCGATATACTTTTCTCCAGGTTCATCTACCTCAATATCGGCGGACACACATTCATCCAGGGAATTGCTACATTCCTCCGCAGTTATCTTATGCATCTTGTACTCCGGACTTTCTCCCGACTGGTGATCGGTCCTCCAATTTACGCTTTAAATCATTGTCGCACCCGTCAACGCCCTGATCCTTAAGCTGCTTTTCCACGAGGCGTTTGCGGGCGCGGAATAGGGGGCGGGCGCGGGTGGAAAAAATCGATCCAACGTATTTCCCTTTAGATGTTTCACCCGCACCCGCTCCCGCCACCGAAACCGCGTCCGCAAACGTCTCGTGGAAAAGCAGCCTTATTCGGTGTCGCAATGAATTCGCTCCCGCTTGGGGCATTAGGAGTAGCTAATCTACTCATAATCGTCACGCGTCCTACCCCACAGTCGTTCAGTTGTTTTCCACTTCGTTAATCATGTGTGAACAACTGACTAGTATGTGTTTGTGCGTACAAAAACTAAAAAGTAGGGATCACCTCACTTCTCAGAACGTAACCGCACCAAATTCAGCTAGTATTCAAAAAAGTCACACCATAGGTCCAGCCGACCACCTTAACCCTTGAGAACTTATTCAAGAACGTAATGGCGCAAATTTTCGAGTATGTATCTCTAAATCCGGTAATAAATGAACATTCTTCATCGCCCGACAAATTCGTGGAGGGATTTCTACAGTTCGGCAAAAATAACCATCCACGGCAATTCCCCGAATCGGACAGCTTACGCCATATTAGTAATCTTTTGAGAATCGCATGGCTGAAGCAGTTTCACAGCGCTGGTAACGTCGTGGATAGCGGTTGAAACTGCGGGGGAGTTGACTCCGAAACAGTTCAACATTACATTTCAGATTGGGGAGTAAACGTCCACGAATTCTGGGGTTTCGCTCTTTCCTATTAGAAGAAATCTGAGGATGTTTCCGTTCGCATGAAAATATGGTAGAGAAGTTGGTGAATAATCTGGCCACATGTGTGATATCTGAACACGTGATATTGTTGTTGATTGGTCGATTAAAGGCCTCTTCATCAAGCAGTTTACCGTAAAGCCAATGAAGAAATGCCTTTGGTCCACAGGCATGAATTTGTAATAGACGTTTAGATAAGCTTGATGCATTGTACTCCAAAACTGTGCATGTTCAAGACGTCGCATCTTCCGGTCCTTGGGATTTGGGATTTCAATCTTTTGACATGCGTAGTTATTACTTTTACGAAAAATAAAAGCTCGAACCCCAGTCTTGCTTTTTTTAAATTTGTCCATCACGATGTCATTTGATGAGGTAAATATAGCCAAACGTGGTCTTCCTCCTATGAACTTAGTGTTTTTTAGAAGTACACGGTTTGTCAAAACAAGTGTCTTGGTCTCATTAACAATATTGATTGTAAACACGGCTGCTTTATAAATGATCGAACGGCCGTCTCCTGCTCCAGCAATGCAGTGAATCATAATTAGATTGTTTATATATAGTGGACATGGAAATGCTTTGACAGCATACAATCCTGACCGAAAGCAAGGCCCAATTTTCGGAATCGGCATTTTATACACGTCAGTTTCATCAAAAATATTCAGAAGTTGAAAGACCTGAATAAGTTTCGGGTATGATGTGATAAAGCGCTGTTTAAACAAATCCTGTTCGACGCATAAAGAACCAGACGCTGCAGGGAAACGAAACGTGTGAATGAAACGGAAGACATTTCTCCGATAGGAATATATTCTAATGGTATCATGCGTGACTCCCCCTCTGGTCCATATCATGACATACCCTGTAGAGGCGTCATACCACCAGCTATCGCGACCTCTCCGAAGTGTAAAAGAGGGCGTAAACGTCATTCTCTTTGTTTTTCTGTACTTCAGGTTGTGTATTAACTGCAGAGAAAAACACAAGTGGACATAAAACGATAACTGTCCTTAAAATCCGCCTTACGTGTAGGCCTACACGTAATACGGCACACCCAAAAAAGGTGGTTGGTGTAAAGATATTTCCAGCCGAAGGCTGATTTATCTTCCTCCTTGTCCTGAGCAGACCTTGACAGAAGCCAACAGCCTATCCAAAGGTGTTCTCCAAATTTTCATCATTACGTACACGCTGCCATCTTGATCACTTCCATATTCACCATGACGAATTAGGATCTGTTGCGTGAATTCAAGTCTTGTTAAAAAGTTTTCAGGCTTCCCAGTATAAAGCCTTGGTGTCTCTGACCAATGTGCAATCATACTGAAATCATAGCCGACTATTCTATTTGTTTGGTACTCGTCCAGAAAAAAGAAACGAAAACTGGAACCAAGGTGGCCAGGGATTACATAAGTGATATATCCAGAAAAATTGGAAACAAGTGTATGTGTATCTGGATATGGAAATTTTGGTATTGGCCAGAACAAGACGAAGTCAAATATGGCTTTACCATGGATGTACAAGCCGAGAATTTTGTCAAATAACATACGCATTTCCATGCATGCCTCGTAAGGCAGAGATGAGTCATCTATTAGCTTTGGGTTTTTAAACTTTATTATTCGATCACGATAAACCACTTCAAAAGTAAGTAGCGTTTTTCTCAAACGTCTTCTCTTACTAACCGCACAATAAGCACTTTGGTTCCAAATATGTAACCAGATTTGGCGGCGCTGAACGAAATAACTAAAATCATCACTGAGGTATGTTTTGATAAACGTCCTGTCTTTCCTGGTCAGAGAAATTTGTGTAATCCGTTCTTTTATGAAATCAAAGACTTGAATATGTTTTTTCAATGAACAGGCAAAAATCACATAGTTATCAAAGTTTTCAAAGTTTGGAACGTGGTGGAGAGTACCGTACACATCTGTTTTTCTTTCTAACCAAACATTATACACCAACTCATATCTCAAGCTTGTTTTATTCAGCGCATACGCAACGAAACTTTCTCGTGATACGGCTATTAAGTAACCTTGAGGGTAACTAAATCCATGGTGTACATGGTACCTTGCCAATGGGATTGGAGGTACGATACGAATCCCGTGAGAAAGTTTCATTTGAACTCTTCCTGGCTACGTAAATGTTCAATTTTTAACGTAAGAAGATGATGCCCTACCAGGATGTGGGATACACCTAGATTCTGAGGTTGACTGGTTTGGGCTGGACATTTGTTTGAGACACCCTGCATAAGGTTTGTCACTTCGATTCGGCTCAAGAAGCATATTAATAATTTCACATTTTTGGAATTGTTTCGTTCTCATCCGTTTCTGTAAATAGGGAGGTTTTGCAAATCTGGCGAAAAACGAAGTGCAAAAAACGAAATTCAACTTCATCTCCATGACCTAATGTATTTCTGCAGATGAGTAGGCCTAGTACCACAAATGTCCCTACTGCAGTGCGTCTTTTAACATGTCATGTAAGACAGAAGGAATTATGGTGCATCTTGAATTTTTAAATTTCGTAGATACGAAGTGGAAACGAAAGATCAACTTCAAAGTCTACACACCGGAGCCTACTCTATCTATGTGTCCCAGGTTCTTTGCGTCCCGGGTTCTATGCGTCCCGGGTTCTTTGCGTCCCGGGTTCTATGCGTCCCGGGTTCTTTGTGTCCCGGGTTCTATGCGTCCCTGAAGCAGTTATTTGTATGCAGGGTTCTATGTGTCCCGGGTTCTATGTGTCCCCGTTACCATGTGTCTGTCTCAGTTATGATTGGCCTTGTCGTCATTTTATCCTCAAATGGAGTCGACGAAATCATATTTTAGTCATCATTGATGAAGTACGTATTAACTAAAATAAATAAGCGTTAGCATTAATTTGTAGAACTTCTACGATGAAAAGCAAACGTTTCACGGCCTGTCTACCCACAAATTACTCATGTTCAATAGGCTACATACCAACAATTACGTGTTTTTTTTGTAAAATTAATTAATCTTCCAAAATGCTGGAGATACAGTGCTGAAGAAAAAAACCTGGTAAAGAGTCAATGGACAAAATTATTATGAATTTTGATACATATTATAACGGTGGAAACATCATTAAATGTGGAAATTTGGAAGCCCCCTAATGCTCACAAATATTGTTCATTTATGAAGAGCTTAGATGACAAAAAAGCACATATTATGTCCATTTTTAAAACTTTTGAGAAAAGTGGATCAAAAGATTTCATGTGCGTTGTGCCTTTTGTGCACAAAATGATTTTTGATTTCAAATTACAGCCTAAATATTAACATAAATACGACATTTGAATGGGGGAACAGCAGTTCGTGGATCCCAGAAGATACAAAAACATCAAATACCATGAATAGTGGCGTAGATAAAAGGTTGGCGGCCCTTTTGACGATGGCGCTGACTTGTGCCCTTTGTGCCCTAAATGTTTTAAAACCTTATTTTCTGCTCTTTGGAATGCTGATAGAGGGATAATTCCACGTCAAGGCAATAGGCTCTTCAGGCTTTCTGCTGATATATCACACTGAATAGTGCAAAAAAATGGACATGTGCCCTTTGTGCTCTAAGCTCTTCTTATGCTAACGCTGATTATTTTATTTTAGCTATTTTATTTTTTATCCATGATGATTATAATATGAGTTTGTCGACTCCACTTGAGAATAAAATGGCGATCATAAGGCTAATCATAACTGAGGCAGACACATGGAGCCGGGGACACATAGAACCCGGGACACATAGAACCCTGCATACAAATAACTCCTTTAGGGACACATAGAACCCTCTATAAAAATAACTGTCTTTAGGGACGCATAGAATCCGGGACGGAAAGGACCCGGGACGCATAGAACCCGGGACACATAAGGACGACCCCGGTCTGACGCTAAAGCGGCGAATCCACTGTCGCGATCATGGCTTGAGACGGGGTTGCGTTCCCTTGCAATCACCTTATATGGCAATCGGAAGTCATTATAAGGTGATCGCAAGGCATCGCAACCCCGTCTCAAGCCAAGATCGCGACAGTGGATTCGCCGCTTAAAGACGCTCTTGCAGCAGGCGATATTTGTGGTATCAACCATCTCCTAAAATACATTAGGTCCTGGAAATGAAGTTGAATTTCCTATTTCGTACTTCGTTTTTCATCAGATTTGCGAAACCTCCCTAGTGAGGTTATTTCGCAAATAATACGAAACACGAAGTATGAAATACGAAATTGGACCTCATTTCCATGACGTAACGTATTTCAGGAGATGGTTGATACCACAACTATCGGCCGCTGCAAGATCGTCTTTTAGCGTATGACGTAAGACAGATAGAGTTACGGTGTATATTGAACTTTGAAATTTATCTTTCGTTGCAACTTCGTAGATAGGAAGTGGAAATTTGAAAATTCAAGATGCGCCATAACTCTCTCGGACTTTCATGATATGCGAAAAGACGCGCTGGCAGCAGGGACATTTATGGTACTAACCATCTCCAGAAATACAATACGTCCTAGAAATGAAGTTGAAACTCGCATTTCATACTTTGTTTTCGTCAGATTTGCTATGTACATGTAGCCTATGGACATTAAGCATTCGGACGAATTCTCCATCCTATTTTACAACTGTATGGCCGAAGGTGAGCGAACAATAGGCCTAATGCATGTTCAGTAATTTTCACTGAAATGGTCCATGGAGCATGTGCTCACCTGGGTGATTGTACAGAAGAACGAACAACAAGTGCCAGTTCATGACCTCTGTGACCTTGAAAAGTAGGTCAAATCAAAACCCTGTTAGAAATGTCTCGTATTCCTATGAGATCTACCTAATGATACAAATTTGGAGATGATCCAACAGTAGTTAGGAGTTATTGCACTTTTTATGTTTTTGGTTCTGTCCACCTAATGGCCAAGCCAAGAATCGAATTGGACCGAAAGGTGGTGTCATAAGTCATTTGGCATTTAGGAGTATATACAGTATGTACAAAGTTTCAACTCAATAGATCCAGCGGTTACGAAAGATGCCCTGCTAACGGACGACGACGACAGAGCTCACAAGGTGAGCTAAATGAAATGGTCCATGGATCACGTGCTCACCTGTGTGAATGCACCAGAAGAACAAATGACAAATGTTAAATCGAAATGTTCCCAGGCAAGCCGTGAGTTCCAGTGTACAGAGGGTACCCAGAGAGCCGATCACACCAAGCTACAAGCTACTAGGTCAAATAGCTACGAAACATACCACCAAATGACAAAATTTTGAACTTTGACCTCTGTGGCCTTGAAAACTAGGTCAAATCAAAAACCCGTTACATGTCATGTACTGAGACATGTACTGACGTTGAAAACTTGGAGACAATCCAGACATGAGTTGAGGAATTATTAGAATTTGAGTTTTTGTTTTTGTCACCTGGTGACCATGCTCAGAAGAATCAAATCGGGCCGAAACTTGGTGTCATAGATCAATTGACATAGGGCTGTATATGTACCAAGTTTCAGATCAATAGCCCTACATGTAGCAGTTACGAAACATGCCAATAAGTGGCAAAATTTCGAACTTCGACATATGTGACCTTGAAAAGTAGGTCAAATCACAAACCCATTCTATGTGTCATGTATCCTCATTCGATACACCCATGAAAAAAATTTGGAGATGATCCAGTAATTGCAGGAGTTATTGCACTTTTTTTGTTTGGGGTTTTTACCAGCTGGTGGCGAAGCCTAGAATCGAATCGGACCGAAACTTGGTGTCATAGGTCATATGACCTAGGAGTATATATGTACCAACTTTCAGGTCAATAGCCCCAGCGGTTACAAAATGTGCCACCAAAAGGCAAAATTCTGAACTCATAGGAATACGAGACATTTCTAACAGGGTTTTGATTTGACCTACTTTTCAAGGTCACAGAGGTCATGAACTGGCACTTGTTGTTCCTTCTTCTGTACAATCACCCAGGTGAGCACATGCTCCATGGACCATTTCAGTCAAAAATTACTGAACATGTATTGTTCGCTCACGAGAAGAAGCTTAAAGTACTGAATCTGATTCTGCTAGCATGCACAACCGATAACAACATAAACAGGACGGAGACAGAAACTTTTATGAGTCCGGGAAATGTCCATAAAACTGGGCGCACACTGACGGCAAACAATGCGGGAGGGGTGTTTTTAAAGTAAACTGACCCAACGCTGCTAGACTCGTCATCCAGCCGGGTCAGTCGACTTTAAAAACACCCCACCGTAATGAGATTTGCCGTCAATGTGTGCCTAGCCTTACAAAAAATATTTCTGGCTTCGGAATCGCACCGCTTCCGATTTTCAGACTACGAGTCTGAATTCGGAAGCTGTCAGGGCTTCCGAACTGATGCCAAAAACTTCAAATCGAAACAGGGATACATGTAGGAGACGTGAACATCGGGAGGTTTCTCAAGTTATCAGATGGTAGCAGCAGGAGTTCTCTCTCATTTCAGAAGGGCATTCGTATATGTGCGTTTTTAGTAATTCTCGATTTTTCAACGGAAACACATCCAGTGTATTAGCCTCCTGATAAAAGTCTTTCGATGTTCTTTCATATGTTAGTTTTTAGGCATCCGAATTTGGAAGCCCTCCGCTTCCGTATTCAGAATACGAGACGTGCCTAGTCGCTCCGTTTTCCATTCAATAGCCCTATTTCAGAATTCTCCTCAACGTAAAGGAGTTCCTCAAGGCTATTGTTCTCAACAGAACAATCCTTGAGGAACTCCTTTACGTCGAGGACCATTCTAAAATACGGACCAACGGTTGCTTCAAAGTAGGCCAATGTTGGAAATCGTGTAGCGTGTTCTCTCTAGGTAAATTCAACCAGGTACAAGATATACCTGGTTGGAATACACCGTGGAGGAGTACGTTCATACCTTCACTTGAAACATTCGGCCTCCGATGAAGTACACACCTTCGTCCTTCCGAAGGCATGTTCCGTGTTTATGGTTCATTTGGCAGGAGTAATCATCTGCTTTAGGTACAAGATTGAATGTCGTACAGCTCTTCCACATGATGCACAGTACACTGCAGTGTAAACATGAGGAAGACAGCCTGGAGCCGAGGTCAGGATTGGTGAGTGCCACGTGACTGATCAAGTGACGGAAGAAAATACTTGTTACAACCTTCACCATTGTTTATATCGTTACCTCGTACCTAGGTCCTTCCGCAAATATCGTTCCAGCGAGATTTTATCCTGCGTGCTCCCTGCACTAACGATTTCTACAAAGATTTTCTCTAAAGCCTACCGAACATCACACTTGCGACTGGAGGCAACTATTTGCCCCTGAGCTACTGGCGACTGGGATGATCTAGTTGGAACTGGAGGCGATTGATCAGTAGCCAGAAACACTCGATGTAGGCTACGCATCCTTGCGACTCGCTGAAACTGAGATTTTACCAGTTGCAACTTTCTAGCGACCAGTTGTTCCCAGTTTCGTTGAGTCGCTGCGATGTACGCGGGCTTGCGACTGATCAGTGCCAGTTTTCTGAACAGAACTTCGTCTCGTCGAGTCTCAACACCCCGGATGCTACCCGGGTTGCTGCCAGTCGCAAGTGCAATGTACGCGGTCAGGACATGACGTCTGATTGGTTCCTCCTAGTTTTACTGAGTTGCAGAATTTGCGATGTGCGCGCAGCGCGTACATCACCAACGACTGATCAGATCAATTCCTTCCAGTCGCAAGTGCAATGTACGCCTGGCTTAAATCCTGATAAGTTGTTTATCAAAGCCACCCACCACGGTCTGAGCTCTTTTTTGTGATTACTTCATGGTTTATGGTCGCCTGTCAGCCTGACAGTTTATTTCCTGTACTATTTCTTCCTTCCGGGGCCAATAATGCTCTGTTTCGGCCCTGGACTCTTGTACTTTGTAAATTTATTTAAATAAACCATACATACGAAGCATCCTATGTCCGTAAAAAGAGGATGTTTCAACTCACGTGCCACAACACTGTACCTAACAAAGAATTCGATCTTGAAAACAATCACCTCCGAATCCTTAGTTTCGACAAAGAACTTTGGAAGTTTACGTACGCCTATCACTCTTGTGGACGCGCCTATCACTCTTGTGGACGCAAAACCATGTGTTTCCATAGGACATACACAGCGCAGAGAAAACGACGATATCTTTTGGCCGTCTTGGAACCTTTGACTATTACTCTTAAGGTCTACCGATACATAAGCGAAAATTTTGGGATCATGGAAATCAATGCTACATAAATCGAGGGTATTGGGAAATGTCATGGCTTTCGTGCCTTTCTATGATGAATTTATCTCTTATTTGTCGATTCATGTAAAAAGCAACATGATATTAAGTGCAGTTTCACTACTTAACGAAGGTTAATTACTACCCTTTATTTTTCACTAGATTTGGCGCCACTTGCATCCTATTAGGTTTGACAGGGCAGCCTTTGGACACAAGGTGTATCAAAGTTGCCCCGAGGGCCGCACTGGATTTCTCCTAGCTTTAATTGGCTAATTAGTCACTCAAAATGGTGAAAAAATGATTTTTTTTGGTAATATCTTTGCGGAAAATCATTTATTTTAAAAATCCCTCTGTACAGCCCTCCGTCCTGATGACAGGTATCCGGTGCAAGAAGAATTTTTGAAATATCTCAAAAGGTGTAGAAATGAAGTGATTAAGGGTCAAACCGGCCTATTAATACCATACTGTTATTCAGCTCTGGTATGTCTGGGTAAAGCCCCAATCCATTAGTTTGTAAACCTGGTTCCATTGAGTCTCTTGGACACTTGTTCTCAGCCACCCTGAAGATTGTCTTTTTTTCCTATAGTAATATTGTTTGGCGATGTTGTATTGTTTTGTGGTCACATCAACGTGGCCTTTTTCACGTTTTGACGTTGACCTTACCCTCTGACCCTCAAGGTCATGGTGTAATCGGGATAGGGAACACCGATCACGCAGACCACGAATATACGTGTGGGTTTGAACTGATAGTACACAGATGCCACCTATTATTCAAGGATTCAAGGTGTGATTGGCCGTGCTTGGTGAACAGCATCTCTCGAACAATGAGCCTCTATAGGTGTCAGATCTGCTCTATAAGTCATCATGTGGCCAAATGGTACTCCCCATTGGCATCCTCAATAACCACTGAGGTGATATCATGTCTCTACCTCTACCATGGGCAGAGATGTTTTCAACTATCAAGTTTGACCTTGCCCTATGATCATGAAAGTCATTTCATAACCGAAATCGGCATCTTCAAGAACCTAAGTATGGCTGATATCATGCCTCTACCTCTACAACACGCAGAGATATTACAGATTGTCAAATCTGACCTTGTCCTCTGATCATCAAGGACATTGCATAATCGAAATGGGTATCCTCAATAACTTAAAGTATGGGTGATATCACGCCTCTACCTATACCACAGCCAGATATATTTCAATCTATCCAGTTTGACCTTGACCGTGACCTCTGATCATCAAGGTAATTACATAATCGAAACGGGCATCCTCAATGACCTGTATGACGTAACTAGGGGTGATATCATGTTTCTGCCTCTGCCAAAGGCAGATATATTTCAAGTTATCAAGTTTGACCTTGACCTTGACCTCTAGTCATTAGGGTCATCGCATAATCGAAATGTGCATCCTAAATAACCTAAGTATGGGTGATATCATGTCTCTCCCTCTACCACAGGCAGAGATATTCCAAATTATCAATTTTGACGTATCAAAATCTCATGATATCTCTATCATCCGGACACGTGGGGTTGAGAATTTTAACATAGTCCAGTCCTTGGATAAGCAGGCATAAAATAAGACTTGTTTCATGTTGCTCAGTTGACAGTAGGGCAAGTTATCTCAAAATATCAAATTTGATCATCAAGTTTGACCTTGACATTGACCTCAGATTATCAAGGTCATCGCATAATCCAAATGGGCATCCTCAATAACCTAAGTATGGGTGATATCATGTCTCTCCATTTACCACAAGCAGAGATATTTCAAGTTATAAAGTTCAGTATATCAAAATCTCATGATATGTCAATCACCCCGACACTAGAGGCCGGGAATTTTAACATAGTCCAGTCCTTGGATAAGGAGGCATGGACTACGACTTGGTTCATGTTGCTCAGTTGACAGTATAGCAAGTTATCTCAAAATATCCAATTCGATTATCAGTTTTGACCTTGACCTTGACATCTGATCATCAAGGTCATTGCATAATCGAAATGGTCATCCTCAATAACTTAAGTATGCCATTTGCATCCTATTAGGACTGAGAGGCCAGCCGTGGGACACTTGGTGTATCAATGTTGCCCCGAGGGCTGCACAGAGGGATTTCTCAAAATTCCTCCTCTGGTAGCTTTAATTGGATATACTCGTCCAAAATGGTGCAAAAATAATTTTTTGTGATATCTTTGCAGAAATTCGCTTGATTCAAAAATCCCTCTGTGTACAGCCCTCCGGTTTGATGAAGGGTATCCGATGCAGAATGAATTTTCAGAATACGTATCTCACAAGGTGTAGATATGAGAGCAGTTTTAGTGAAGACACCTCCAACAATATCGAACATGAGTAGTATTCATATGCAAATAACCCACGGAGGCGAGTTCGTGATCAATTGTGATTATATGCTGTTAACAAATTTATTGAAGCCTGAGGCGAATGCTAAAGCGGTCTATCCACGTGCAATATTATTGCACAATATGAGAACCAAAATGGGAATATTACTGCCAATCTTTCTCCCATCCATTATGCCAGAAGCACATGACACCCATTTTGGGTCCCATATTGTGCAATAATATTGTACCGTGGAAAAACCGCTTTAAGGAATACAGGGGTATTCACAAGACATTTTCTTTCAGTCACAGGTAGTTGGTGGGTGCATTGAGCTGTGGGAGTGCGTGTTCCTGGTGAACAGCCTTCATGGCTGACTACACAAAAAATTGAGAAGGGTAATCAGGGTTTGGAACAAAACCTCAGTTTTCCATAAAGTGGGATTTACCTCATGATATACACGTTCGATTTCAGTCCAAATATTTCATTTAGTACAACAAAAAATAGGACAGGTCCTGTTGTGGTAATATTTTTTTGTAATAGAATATTTCATCAAATTTCCCGTTGCACACGATCCAATGTTTTAGTACAGAAATTTTATTACTAAAAATTGGACCGTGTACAACGGGCATTACGCTCTTGGACAACCAAACTTACATTCCCCATGTCAGGTAACCCGCTGGTAAGCCCAGGTGTATGTGGCATTGCGTATGCGCGGCAATGGCGACCTCAGTGCAGACGCAGACGAGGCGACTCAAATAGCCTACATTCTCTTGACACAGCAATCGTTCTGGTAACTACTAATTTTTGTATGGCATCATTGATAACTAATCGGATATTTTGTTTAATATTCAGTGTGTTTGGAATCGATGCGATATGCTATTATTACGACGGCGGTGATTGTCTCTAATTCGCGGGGATATTTCCCTTCGTCCATTTTGTAGTTTCCAGTGTTGGATTATCAGAGAGCACTCGATCCTTCACTTCCGGTGATCAGGCGAGTGAATGATGACGTAGTTGGTATGCGCAGGGTGTAATGGTGGTTTCAAGGTAGGACGCTTAGTGTACATTACGAACATTACCGAACGCTAGACTTCGGCAGCCTCGTGGGTCTGCCGAAGTTGAGCGTAAAAATTTTTGCATACCAGTCGGAGTGTAGGCCTATATCTGACCTGTCAGCTTAAATGACGAATTCTTATCAGGCAATTTCACTGCCGTTTTTCTAGCGGCGATCAGAGAGTATCAACTCCAACATAAGGGAGGTTTCGAAATCAAACGATAAACGTAAACGTAACAACTTCATTTTTGTACCGAAAATGCAATGCAAAATCTGGTTAATGTGTAGTATGAAAAATAACGTTGTCGTAAAGTTTTGGTTTATCGTTTGATTTCGAAACCTCCCCATTGTCATAGATGTAGGCTACGATTTACCGCCAATTTCAAGGCATAACACTGAAGAGTAGGCCTAAATGTCGTCCACTGATTATAACACTGGCGTAAAAATAGACAGGGGTAAACATGGATACCCTGGTGATCAATATTACAAGCAAAGCAACTGCAGCAAATGGTTTCCGGTGTCCTGTTCTCAGATGGCCCATCACCATACACAATAATGCATTGATGGGACACACTGAGAATAAGATACGAGTCCAGAAACTGAAAAAGGCCATCAAAATAACATGCATTTTTATTGGAGAATGCAGTAGAGTCGTGGTTCTGCAGCAGCAGCAGAATGAGGCCAAAAATATTCTTCCTGCTCACTACGACAAAGCCATTCCGACTCCACGTGCGCACTCGCGCGAATTTTAATCATCCTGCAATGATCGTAGGTTACCCGGTAATTACCATACTTTTATGTTTACAGCAACTCGGATGACCCACCTTCATCTCAGGAAGTCCACAGCACTCTGACGATAAACAGAATTTCGAATCTAGCAACGCTTTCCACGAGTTGCAGGCTTTGGCGTCACACGTAGGCCTACGATGTAGTTATTGCACTCCACAGCCTGCAAAGATGGTACTGCACTTCATGTTAGGGTTTTAAGAGATGTGACATCATGCATGAATCATTGTTGTCTTGCTAGAAACATCCGAGAGATCTATGGGTGTTCTTCATTCAATACATTGTGTGTGTACTATTCATAGTTAGTGTTAGCCTAAGTGACATGCTTGTATTGTTGTTATGTATGTACAGTCCTTCAAATAAGTAAATAGACACGTAAGAAAATCAAATTTTCTCAAAACGGCTGGTGTTAAGTCGATGGGGTTTGTCGCATTTGATAGGACATTTTAGTTGTGCATCATGATATCTATCACTTGGAAATTTGCCATTTTATCTAATAGTGACTTTTGCTGATTTACAAAAGGTCCCCAAATCGACTTTTTTGTTTCCGAAATTTTTCATGCTTTTTCTTGATTGGATGAATCACCATGGTGAAAAACCCACATCCCCATAAGTGTGACGAAGATATATTGTTTTAATTGGTGGGAAAATAGCATTTTTATGTCAAAAATTTCCACCTTTGTTGATCGACTTTGGAATTACTTTGGAGAAACCCCTGGTGATCTTCACCACTAAGCCTACTGAATTCGAAATATGCTGGTGTATTGAACCCTGCCACACATGACACAACTGATTTTGTGAAATGGCCCAATGACCATGTTGAAAGGTCTGCAATTATAATTTAAATGGACGTGTTCGTTTCCAATGATTTGCAGACTACATTTTCCTGGAAGTGGAATGACAACCGACAGGCCTAGCTAGGCACATGAAAACCCATTGGAATGAGTTGATGAGCAGGGCCCATATTCATAAACATACGTAAAACGTGTGATGCTTCTCTTTTGTGTTGAACAAAGGATAAGTATCACACTTAGACTTAAGCAGTTTTGTGAATATGGGCCCAGTTGTCTAGTAGGATGAGTCAGGTGAATAGTGTGTGTCGGGGGGGGGGGGGGG
>NMRB01001275.1:98906-120376 GCA_002633025.1 Notospermus geniculatus
GGGGGGGGGGGGGGACGTTCAAGTGAATATGGCGGAATTTCTTCGATATTCACTTATAACTCAACAAAAGCTTCCAGTCAATATAAAATGTGCCCCCAAATATGCGGGATAAAAAGTTGATTTGGGGACCTTTATGGCGGAATTTCTTTGATATTCACTTATAACTCAACAAAAGCTTCCAGTCAATATAAAATTTGCCCCCAAATATGCGGGATAAAAAGTTGATTTTGGGACCTTTTTTAAAGGGAGACTCCACTCATCTTGTTAAATTTTGAATTTTTGAAATACCGGTAATACATTCAAATTCACTGATATCTGAAACATGGCATAATTTTTTAAAAACTTATCATTTTAACTGGATCCCAGGGGGACCATTGCATAGCACACATGATGTCATGTATGCTCAATGCATATTTATGAAGGTACACTCAATAGGCCTAGGCAGTCACAGTATTAGCCTATTCACTACAAAGGTCGTCAGCCTATTGACACCAGTGACATCACAATTCATGGCAATAGTCTACATGGATTGATAAAAATTCAAAAGTTTTCAATGAGTGGAGTCTCCCTTTAAACAACAAAAGTCACTGTCAGATAAAATGGCAAATTGCCAAGTGGTAGATATTATGATGCACAACTAAATGTTCTATCAAATGCCTCAAACCTCATCGATTTAACACCAGCCGTATTTTGAGAAAATTCGATTTTCCTGTGTCCATTTACTAACTTATTTGAAGGACTGTACATGTAGACCCTACATGTACACTTACTTAACAAACGTTGAGACTCAGGCTCTCCTACGTCCAGTCAAACACCCGCGTTGAGTCCGGTGCAGGCGTTGGCCTACTCTCCCTTCGTTGCACCGAACAAAACGTTGGCGTTTGTTAAGGCTCGCTTATGAACTTTTACCTCACCTGGGGTGATCTATTGTCGTGGTGCACCCTCCGTCGTCGTCCATTCGCTGGTGACGTTTCGTAACCTCTGGGGTATTAGTGAGGTTTCGCAAATCTGACGATACACGAAGTACGAAATACGAAATTAGACCTCATTTCCATGACGTAATGTATTTCAGGAGATGGCTGGTACCACAAATATCGCCTGCTGCAAGAGCGTCTTTCAGCGTATGACGTTAGACCGATAGAGTTACGGTGTATATTAAACTTCGAAATTTATTTTTCGTTTCCACTTCGGACATACGAAGTGGAAATTTAAAAATTCAAGATGCACCATAACTCTCTCGGTCTTACATGATGTGCTAAAAGACGCATTGGCAGCAAGGGACATTTGTGGCACCAACCATCTCCTGAAACACATTACGTCATGGAAATGAAATCCAATTTCGTATTTCGTACTTCGCGTTTCGTCAGCTTTGCGAAACCTCACTATTGACCTGAAACTTACATACATGTATATACAACTAGGTCACCTGACCTAGGACACCAAGTTTCGGGCCGATTCGATTCTTGGCTTGGTGGCCAAAACCAAAAATACAGAAAGTGCAATAACTCCTGAATCAATGACTGGATGATCTCCAAATTTTATCGTAGGTGTATCTAATGAGAATACATAACAAGATGGGTTTTTGATTTGACCTATTTTCCAAGTTCAGAATTTTGCCTCTTGGTGGACCGTTTCGTAACGGCTGGGGCTTTTGACCTGAAACTTGGTACAACCCGATGTCAGATGACCGATTTGATTATTAGCTTGGCCACCAGGTGGCCGAAATGAAACCTCAGTCCAATAATTCCTAAACTAACGACTGCAGATCGTCTCCAAATTTTCATCATCGGTGCATCTGATGAGTGTAAATGACATGACTGTATGTAGTGGGGTTTTGATTTGACCTACTTTTCAAGGTCACACAGGTCAAAGTTTAAAATTTTGCCATTTGGTCCCACTTTTCATGGCTAGTGTCTTCTGACTTGATGTATACAGCAAATTTTCGTCCAATTGGACCCCTAATAATGGTTACCAAGCCGCCATTTTGAAAAATGGACCGGCACATATGTCCTCAACCTCGTCCCCAGGGGTAGAGTTCGCTCAGACAACCTCCGACCACTCACTCACTAACCCCTGGAATCAGCTTTCGTGCTGCCACCTATACTTAGACCAAGATCTTTGGTCTAAGTGTAGGTGGCAGCACGAGTCAAAATAATGAACCTAACATACGTATCTTTGCTTTTTTAATTCTTTTTGCAAAAAATCTTCAAACCTTGATATAGGTAACCTTTTGATTTGATCCAAAATACATGTATTTTGAAAATTTGTTTGGGTATATTCTTGGGTATATTTTGACGGTTTCCCATCAACCAATCAAATGCGTTAAATCCAAAGCTAGTGTCAGGGGTTAGTGAGCGAGTGGTCCGAGGTTGTCTGAGCGAACTATACCCCTGGGGACGAGGTTGATATGTCCTAAGGTGCGTCCACATTAGTTTTAGTCCGATCTCAGGCCAATCTAAACGTTTAGTCCGCATTAAACGTTCACACTCATATCATTTTAATCCGACCTCAGGCCGATCTAACGAGATCGCATCGCGATACGATCTCAGATCGATCCAGTTGGCACACAATACCGCTGGACCAGTCTGGCGAACAATCTGAACAACACACATGGTAGATCGAACTGACCAGCGCGGAGCTCTTGCGCATTTCACCCTGAGACGTTTACTTCCACTTCGGGGCACTGGACAAAAGTTGTTCAGTTAAGCCAGTTGGCGTAAACGGGCGGTGTGGAATTAGAGAGTTTTCGCAAAGCCCCCAAAACGCCAACGCGAACGCCAATCCCATTGTTCGATGCCTGTCAGAGAACAGCAAACAATAGGATAGACGTTCGCGTCGGCGTTTCGGGGGCTTTGCGAAAGCTCTCTATCTGCGCAAGTCGAGGTCTACTGCCGTGAACATTATTCAGGTGGTTGAGCCATAACAGTAGGCCTATATAAAAAATTAGGCCACCATCATATACGTGTACACGCTTTTTGTGCAATGATATGCATACCTGAACGCCGGTCATCTATGACTTCAATTGACGTGTTCGACGGACCCAGCTCCCGTTTGCGTAGATGAGGGCAGATTAGAGCAGGAGACTGAAAATCCGGTCGATATGAAATCTACGATGTTGTCATCGCGAAGCTTTGTGTATTTTGAAAGTGTGATCGCAGGCAGCTGAATGTTCTTCACCGTTATATATTTTCCATCAGCACTGAAACCAAAGTATTATTGGCCACGGTAGGTGTGGAAGAGAACCTCTATCCTTTTGTAATGCCACACAATGCACTTCACAATCGATCATCAATTACAAATCGTTCGATAAAAACAGTGTCATTATATTGTGTGCAGAGACAAAAACGCCTTCACCGTTTGAAGAGTGAAAAATGAAACAATTTGCACAACAAAGAAGCTGGCGAAAACGGCATCCTTTAAAAACTGTGGAAAATGATTTAAATAATGCATCATATATCGGGTGGCCCAGAAAAAAACGATAACACTTTTAAAATTAGAATATTCAAAAACGATTGTACATGTACCTATAACTTTGAAATTTTACAGGTGGTAAGATATGGATGTTTGACAACTCCACCCCAAATTGCATGTCCATAGCATACAAACTGTGAAAATGACATTTTGAAAAATTTCGGTCAACGCCAGAAATGCCGGTCTGAGAAGAAACATCAGACCTACCTCAGTTCACATGAACAATGGTCAATGTGTCCACCCCCACCCCCACCCCACCCCCGTCTTGCTCGAAGACAGCAAGCGCTTCCACCCGGAAATAGAATTTCTTATTTCTTCTAAGCTTATTTCTGCCCATTTCTCCCGAATTCTCCTCTTCATTTCATTTTTCGTGAATGATTTCGTCCGCCCTTCCTAAACCTTTTTCGAGAGACTAATCCACTATGTTTCAAATCTGGTGGCTGTGGCGGCCACTCATCCTTCCTTATAAAGTGAGAAGTTGCCTCCTCCAGTTCTGAGTCTGTCTGCTTGTGTGTCTGTTTTTCGATTGGCGGAGTAATCTTTGTTCGGACGTCTCTTTTGCACGTGCTTCAGCTTTGCGAATAGCTTCTTTTGTTTTTTATAAACTTAGCAGGAATTATACCATTTTCAGATATTGGATATGGATTGCCTCCATTGTTTGGCTCTATTTGTTCAGTCTGAGACAGCATCCTAGAAGCTGCACGTTGGTTTGCCTTTCTTTTGTTGTCTTCTTCTAAACGTTTACTTGTTCAGGATTTTGTGAAGATCTGTATCGGCGCTGTCGTTCACGAGCCTTTTGACGCTTTTCTTCTATCGTCATTGGCATTTTTGGGATGCATTGTTACTCTATTCACGTAATCTGCTCACATCTCTTTTAACTTGGTGTCTCCGTGATCAATTTGAATGATTATGTGCAGTTGCAAACGCTTACGTTCGATCTAGTAGACATTCAAATATCTACTCTTTTAATGTCCAGTATACAATCAAAATACTCGTTTAATGTCCAGTAGACAATCAAAATACTCGTTTAATGTCCAGTAGACAATCAAAATACAATGTACTTGTTTAACGTCCAGTAGACGACCAAAATGCTAGACAATCAATGCTTGTTTTACGTCCAGTAGACAATCAAGGCTTGTTTTACATCCAGGACACAACCAATGCTTGTTTAACGTCAAGTAGACAATCAAGGCTTGTTTAACTTCCAGTAGACAATCAAGGCTTGTTTAACGTCAAGTAGGCAATCAATGCTTGTTTTACGTCCAGTAGTCAATCAATGCTTGTTTAACGTCCAGTAGACAACATGTGTTGTTTTTACTTCAAAAGAGGATAACTCTGTTTGTGTCACAGTTTATCACCTTTGGATCCAACAGGCCTAATAAGTGGACGAGGTATATGAACAATGTATTCTCGTATTGGTTTCAATGTAGATTAATAGACAGGTCAAAGGAACAGTCAAATACACTCTTCAAGAAAGCTGTACAGGTATAATTCAAATTCTTCAGCCTGGCTTTTTATACTGCTGTACTAAAAAGCCTGTACCTCAGTGACCAATCACGTTATTCACCTATGAATGGTCTGATTAAATGCTCAACGAACAAAAGGTTTCCTACCTGGGAATGACTTGACCCAGATTGCTCATAACTGATATGTACCTCCCTCTGTCATTAGACTATTATGTCCAACCCAGTGAGCACATGGTCCATGGACCATTTCATTTCTTGATGTCATCAACCGTGCATTTGCTCTTTTCCTTGGAGACGGCCTCATGTACCTCTTGATAGGCAAGTTACTTCTTTACGCGATTGTGGTACAGTGGATCGTTGGTGTTGTATAGGATTGGACGAGCCCTATACGACTCTATGAGGATTTCCACTGCCGTCTGCGTCCAGCCCATGTTGCTGTTCACGAGGCCTGAGGCGCACTGTGGACTCTAGACCTACATGGCATTACAAAACCCTCCAATGTTGCATAACCACCGTTATTATGAAGGAGGAACTGACGCTTATTGAGTGCGTTCAACCCACGAACATGAATTCCATACCTTCCGTTTCTCTCACCCTGGTAGGCCTATTTCGTTTTGGTTTTCCAGTTGCGGAGGGCACTGTGGCTCCCCTTGGTTTTTTAACCTTGCCCTGTATGACTGCAGTAGCAGCTGCAGGGTCTAGGTTTTGTTTTTTCCTCCCTTTTCCCCCCTTTTTTTGCTCTAATCCTCCTCGCCTTATTCTTCTCATTGCTCAGTGATTTGCATTATCCATTCTGTTTTTTCCTACAAATCTGGAAGTTGACTTCCTTTATATTCCTTTACTTTGTGTTGACCTTTGTGCATCTTTTCGCTTTGTTGCTTGTTATGTATTACACATGTAATTTTTATTAATTTATAAACTTTCTTTCAACCAAATGAAGCTCTGCGCCAGTTGCCTAAACTCTGGTCAGGCTGGGCAGCCATGCAGTTATTCAATCCTTTTCTTTCAGCTAAATTAGTTTCTCCTTAATTGTCCAGCGCCCACCCGTGGGACTTGGTCGCTATTCTTTCCTTAATTGCTTGTTTGTCTATGTAGTTCTGCATTCGGGTTTCAGCTCAGTCTTTTCTAGAGTTTCAGATTGTAAAGTTCCACTTGAAAAAGACCCCGGTTGGGGTCGAAAATTCGTGAATTCTGGAGATTGACTTCTTGCTTATTAACATTTGATTAAAAGTGCAAAAGTTATGGGCTGATAAGTTGTGTTCCAGTTTTTTTTGGCCACCCGATATAGGCCTATGTACAATTTGTAGACGTGTCTTAGTCAATAGGGAGGTTTCGCAAGCGCCCGGTTTGGCCATACGACGACGTTTATCTTTTGTTTGGGTATACCCGCACAATAGATAAACGTCGTCGTAGGGGGCCTAACCGGGTGCTTGCGAAACCTCCCTATTTACAAGGTGTTACGGCGGCGTCGGTTAAACCTGTGAATGATGGCTTATGGGCTGGTATTCATAAAAGTTAGCAAATGCTTTTACTTAAGATTTGCACAGCGAGGTCCAATGTAAATGCACTACAAAACTTGAAGGAAAAGCATTTGCTAGCTTTTATGAATATCAGCCATTATTGTATCCCTCGTCAAACAGCGCCGTCTATTGATGATCCTTCACCTTTTGCGCCAATCATGCCAGTGTTCAGCGGGTCCATACCAAGTTAACACTGGGGACGAGTGTATTTAGCAACACACAGCTGGACAATGCGAAAAAGTGTTAGGTGATGGTCACAGTCGATCATCATAAAAAGATAATCAGATTTTATTTTCACATGGAATTATGCCACTTTCAAACCTAGTGAACACTTTGATAGACCGAACACTGTCCTGATAAAAAATACTAGGACTGACGCAAGCAAATGCATATACACGTAGACTGGTACCCGGTCTTCTGGGCAGTGTTCGGTCTAGTGTAGAATGACGTCACTCGTCGGGAATCCGCCGTATTGATCATTTCCTTTCACCGGTCTTCGAATGCAAGCTGCCCAGAAGACCGGGCACCAGTCTAACACTTTGACAGTGGATTACACGTTCTACTTAGGGCAATATAGTTCTTCAACACCACGTTTTTGAATCTGAGGCCGGATCACTGTGCTCCATTCGGCACATCACAAACTCCTCGAGATCGCGTCGCGACGCAGTCTGTTGGATGATTGAGAAAAGTAGTCAGTCACACCCAACCTCGTCCCCAGGGGTATAGTTCGCTCAGACAACCTCGGACCACTCGCTCACTAACCCCTGGAAACAGCATTGGATTTAACGCACTTGATTGGTTGGCAGGTAACTGTCAAATATACCCAAGAACATACCCAAACAAATTTTCAAAATATTTTGGATCAAATCAAAAGGTAACCTATATCCAGGTTTGCTGATTTTTTGTAAAAAGAATTTTAAAAAATACGAGTAAGTATTTCAGATTAATTATTTTGACTCGTGCTGCCACCTATACTTAGACCAAGATTCCTGGTCTAACAACCGAAGTTGATTCCAGGGGTTACTGACGCGTCAGCCATATTGTCAGAAAGCGAACGACCCCTGGGAACGAGGTTGAGTCACACCCAAAGGATTGGGCGCCGCGGAAGTGTAGCGGCAAAGATTGGAACCAGGTAGGTGTACAGTATTCTGATGGCGAAGTTGGAGAAAAAAATACCGTATGTTTGTTAAAAACGTGATTAAATGGTATATCTATACCGACAATTTTCTGCCGCACCAAAATATTCTCACAAACTCCTGTCTGAATTTCCTGCAACATAGACAGTAAATAAAAAAATTCACGACACTATTTGCGCCATAGAAAATGTGTGCAACGGCATAAGAAAAACTGGCGAGATTCCTTTCATAAGGAGTTTTTGAATCAGAATCAGTGTATAAGCCATAGTCTAGGATGTAAGTGACAAGAACGTAGGGAAACATGAGAACCAAGAAAACGATCGAGGCCACCATTACCATCGTCTTGGCCATCTGTTCTTCCTTGGACGCTTTGTCTTTCAACCTGGTTCCGTGAATGCGCAGCTTAAGGAATATCCCACAATTGAAAATCAAAATCAAAAGGCAAGGAATAACCTGTGACATGATTGAATGGACCCGTGCATAGATATTTGCAGTTTGAACTGAGACTTTTAAGTAACAATAAAAAACAGGATCAGATCCACCAGCCCGTACCCAGAGACCACACTGACTGCAAGATATGATGGCAAAAATTAGGATGCTTGTTGTCATGTATATACGTGCTGCTTTACGTGTGCACCATATGCCTACTTTCAGCGGAAAAACAACAGCAATAAGACGTGTATACGTCATCAGTACCGTCGTCCAGTTTGACGCATTTGTTGCAAAGTAACTCAAAGCAAACGATTCTACACAGAATAGGTCACCAATAGCAGCTGCTCCGGCAGACATAACACCATGAATATGACTCTGCGTGAACCAAATCATGTTTAGGATATCAAACACCGCCAGTGACCTCAGGTAAAAGCAGCTGACGATTGCCTTGTACCTCTTTCGAGACATGACAATGAGGATGAGAATATTGTTAAGGAATCCACAGGCTACAAGAACTGGGAATACATATTTGGAAATGGCGTTGGATAGTTTAGCAAATACGGCTCCGTTGTACATTAAACTGCCTGTTGATGCTGACAACAGGGACGAAGATGTCGACAAAGAGGAAATGCTTCCATTTCCAGTATAACTTCGGTCGTTGCTCATCCTTGTGGTTCATTTGTCAGATGAATTATCTTTCCTGAATAAGTAAAAGTAAGCCTGACTCCCGGATTCTTCCAAGTGATTTCAAGACCAGTGTTCCTCTACAAGCATACCAATGCACTGATCCGTTTATACATGTACGTGTTTACTTGTATTGCATGTTTTATTTATAGCGTTCGTCAAAACAATGAAGGTAGTTTTTATTTATTTTGAAAAATCAGCGGCTAACTTTGCGCGAGTACATAGGAAAAACTAACATTGTAGTTTGGCAAAATGTATTGCCGACCATGGGGCTTGGTCCGCATATTAGTCTAAAATGGGCATATTAGTCTAAAATGGGCCTATGACATTCCTTGGCACATCGGGTCCATCCTGCACCACCATTCAGCTTCATCGAGGTTCTCGAAATTGGGCATGTATTGTGTGGTCTGGTGGACGTAAGCAGTGTCAAAAAGCCTGGCCCGACCCCCAACAGAAAGTCCGATAGTGCTTTCGGTACGCCTCCTATCGGGGGGTTTAGTTAGTGGCAAAATGGCGTTACAACTAACTACCGATAGGCACCGCTAGCACTATCGGAATTTCTGTGCAGTCGGCCCTGGTCAAAGCGCCATTCGCCACATCAGAAACTCCTCGCTCGGGATGTCGTCGCGACGATTATAATCCGTTGGAAGATGGAGAAGAGCAGTTACGGCCAAAGAATGAGGGAAACCAGTGTATACTGATGATAAGGCGACGTCGGAGAATAAAGTACCGATTAAAGGATGGTTTGAATGGTACATCTACTCTGACAATTTTCTGCCACAACAAAATATTGTCATAAACTCCTGTCTGAACTTCTTGCAACAGAGGCAGTAAATAAAAAAGTTAACGATGCTATTGGCACCATAGAAAATACTTGCAACAGTAAGGCAAAAAACGACGAGATTCCTTTCGTATAGAGTTTTTGAATCAGAATCAGTGTATAAGCCATAGTCTAGGATGTAAGTGACAAGAACGTAGGGAAACATGAGAACCAAGAAAACGACCGAGGCCACCATTACCATCGTCTTTGCCATCTGTTCTTCCTTGGACGCTTCGTCCTTCAACCTGGTTCCGTGAATGCGCAGCTTAAGGAATATCCCACAATTGAAAATCACAATCAAAAGACAAGGAATAACCTGTGACATGATTGAATGGACCCGGGTATAGATATTTGCAGTTTGAACTGAGACTTTTAAGTAACAATAAATAGCAGGATCAGATCCACCAGCCCGTACCCAGAGACCACACTGACTGCAAGATATGATGGCAAAAATTAAGACGCTTGTTGTCATGTAAACACGTGCTGCTTTACGCGTGCACCATATGCCTACTTTTAGTGGAAATACAACAGCAATAAGACGTGTATACGTCATCAGTTCCGTCTTCCAGTTTGACGCATTTGTTGCAAAGTAACACAAAGCAAATGATCCTGCACAGAATACGTCACCGAGAGCAGCTGCTCCGGCAGACATAACACCATGAATATGACTCTGCGTGAACCAAATCATGTTTAGGATATCAAACACCGCCAGTGACCTCAGGTAAAAGCAGCTGACGATTGCCTTGTACCTCTTTCGAGACATGACAATGAGGATGAGAATATTGTTAAGGACTCCACAGGCTACAAGAACTGGGAATACATATTTGGAAATGGCGTTGGATAGTTTAGCAAATACGGCTCCGTTGTACATTAAACTGCCTGTTGATGCTGACAAGAGGGACGAAGATGTCGACAAAGAGGAAATGCTTCCATCTCCAGTATAACTTCGGTCGTTGCTCATCCTTGTGGTTCATTTGTCAGATGAATTATCTTTCCTGAATTAAGTAAAAGTAAGCCTGACTCCCGGATTGTTCCAAGTGATTTCAAGACCAGTGTTCCTCTACAAGCATACCAATGCACTGATCCATTTATACATGTACGTGTTTACTTGTATTGCATGTTTTATTTATAGCGTTCGTCAAAGCAATGAAGGTGTTTTTATTTATTTTGAAAAATCAGCGGCTAACTTTGCGCGAGTACATAGGAAAAACTAACATTGTAGTTTGGCAAAATGTTTGGCCGACCATGGGGCTTGGTCCGCATATTAGTCTAAAATGGGCATATTAGTCTATAATGGGCCTATGACATTCCTTGGCACATCGGGTCCATCCTGCACCACCATTCAGCTTCATCGAGGTTCTCGAAATTGGGCATGTATTGTGTGGTCTGGTGGACGTAAGCAGTGTCCAAAAGCCTGGCCCGACCCCCAACAGAAAGTCCGATAGTGCTTTCGGTAGGCCTCCTATCGGGGGGTTTAGTTAGTGGCAAAATGGCGTTACAACTAACTACCGATAGGCACCGCTAGCCCTATCGGAATTTCTGTGCAGTCGGCCCTGGTCAATGCGCCATTCGCCACATCAGAAACTCCTCGCTCGGGATGTCGTCGCGACGATTATAATCCGTTGGAAGATGGAGAAGAGCAGTCACTCACCACCAAAGGATTATTGAGCGCTGCGGTAGTGTAGAGCCAAAGAATGAGGGAAACCAGTGTATATTGATGATAAGGCGACGTCGGAGAATAAAGTACCGATTAAAGGATGGTTTGAATGGTACATCTACTCTGACAATTTTCTGCCACAACAAAATATTGTCATGAACTCCTGTCTGAACTTCTTGCAACAGAGGCAGTAAATAAAAAAGTTAACGATGCTATTGGCACCATAGAAAATACTTGCAACAGCAAGGCAAAAAAACGACGAGATTCCTTTCGTATGGAGTTTTTGAATCAGAATCAGTGTATAAGGCATAGTCTAGGATGTAAGTGACCAGAACGTAGGGAAACATGAGAACCAAGAAAACGACCGAGGCCACCATTACCATCGTCTTTGCCATCTGTTCTTCCTTGGACGCTTCGTCTTTCAACCTGGTTCCGTGAATGCGCAGCTTAAGGAATATCCCACAATTGAAAATCAAAATCAAAAGACAAGGAATAACCTGTGACATGATTGAATGGACCCGGGTATAGATATTTGCAGTTTGAACTGAGACTTTTAAGTAACAATAAAAAGCAGGATCAGATCCACCAGCCCGTACCCAAAGACCACACTGACTGCAAGATATGATGGCAAATATTAAGACGCTTGTTGTCATGTAAACACGTGCTGCTTTACGCGTGCACCATATGCCTACTTTTAGTGGAAATACAACAGCAATAAGACGTGTATACGTCATCAGTACCGTCGTCCAGTTTGACGCATTTGTTGCAAAGTAACACAAAGCAAATGATCCTGCACAGAATACGTCACCGAGAGCAGCTGCTCCGGCAGACATAACACCATGAATATGAATCTGCGTGAACCAAATCATGTTTAGGATATCAAACACCGCCAGTGACTTCAGGTAAAAGCAGCTGACGATTGCCTTGTACCTTTTTCGAGACATGACAATGAGGATGAGAATATTGTTAAGGAATCCACAGGCTACAAGAACTGGGAATACATATTTGGAAATGTCGTTGGATAGTTCAGCAAATACAGCTCCGTGTTGTCCATGCCTGTTGATGCTAACGACAGGGAAGACGATGTCGACAAAGAGGAAATGCTTCCACCTCCAGTATAACTTCGGTTGCTCATCCTTTGGTACATTTGTCAGATGACTCTATCTTCCTGAATAAGTAAAAGTAAGCCTGACTCCCGGATTCTTCCAAGTGATTTGAAGACCAGTGTTCCTCTACAAGCATACCAATGCACTGTTCCATTTATACACATGTACGTCTTTACTTGTATTGCATGTTTTATTTATAGCTTTCGTCAAAACAATCAAGGTGTTGTTATCCAGTTTGAAAAGTCGGCTGGTAGCTTTACGCATGGAATGACATGTATTCTGTATAATAGGGAGTTTCCGCAAAGCCCCGAAACGCCAATGCGAACGCGAATGCCATTGTTCGATGATACGAAGAGACCACCGAACAAAAGGATAGACGTTCCCGTTCGCGTTTCGGGGGCTTTGCGAAAACTCCCTAATACTTCCATGCTTTACGCGAGTACACAGGAAAAAATAACAGTGTAGTTTTGGCAAAATGTATTGCAGATCATTGGGCTTGGTCCTCGTATTCTTCACCTAAAATGGGCCTCATGGTGACCCTTCGTGATAGATTTAGGCCTAAGCTACCAACTCATATTGCAGTTATAGCTTACATCACGAGAGCTACACTTGCCCTCGATTCGTGTTTTTGTTCAAACACAAGTTGCGAAAGTTTGTTAGCAACTCCTGCCGCAGTTTCAGACCGCAACCGGCTACGTTTTTCTCCGCGCTCTGAAACTGCTTCTATCAGTTGATGCGTTCCTCAAGCTGTCACTAATAGACGGCGTTAGCGGTCCCATTCGAGGGGAATTCGACCCCCTCCGGGAATCGGCTGCGAGTGTGACTATGTTGTGTGGTGGTCACAGTCGGTCATCAATCAGATTATTTCACATGGAAGCATGCCACTTTCAAACCTGAACATTTTGAGAGTGATTTTACACTTTGTAACTACGCGCAATAGTGCTTCAACCAGGTTTTCGAATATCTATATCTTTCGTCTCCACTTGAGATGAAAATCACTTGAACGTTTGTCCGTAAAAGAAGTTACTTTTAGATCGCAAGTTGAGATCTTTAAAACTCGGTAAGAATAAAGCCGTGTTTACCTGACATCCGTTATCCGTTAGGCGATACGACGTTATCCGTCAAAGCATTGGCCCATGTACAGCGTTCGAGATAAAAAACGGATAACGTCGTTCGTATAACGGATAACGGATGCCAGGTATAAAACACGGCTTAGGCCTAACTGATATCTCTAGTAGACCACATACGACTGTCTCCAGTCAGATTTTCTAGACGCAATGATTCCGGAACCCACCGACAGGTGGCAGTACACGACGAAGTCCCTTTTGGATCGCTGCTGATATTTTTATAGTGTAGGCGATTTTGGGGTTTGTAGCTCATAGACGTTCGTTTGGTACCGGTACCAATGGGGATGAAGTTGCTTATTGTTACGGCTGTCCATCAATAGATAATTGGGAAAGATGTACCTAAAAAAATTGCACAGCATTTCTGCTGAAACATTCTCACAGAAATAAAACAACCATACTGGAATATAACTACATGCCAAATTTCAAACATATTGCTCATGCAACAACAGAGATACAGCTCAAGGTGAAATGTAGCCAGACATACGCGGCCCAAGCCAGACAGTGTTGAAAATAAGGGTCACCTCGTGAACCAAAAATCCACCACCACTGCAGATCGATGTATCAAGTTCTCCTTCTCTACTTACTTTCAACCGTATGTAGGCCTATTCCTTCATCACCGAGCAATCAGCAGATAAGTCCAGAATTTCCCCAACAGACGACGAGTCAGGTCGCCATTGTTAACGATGCAGGCATAACCGACATGTATAGACAGCATAATGCTGCAAGTGCAAGTGACGATGTGTATGCCTACCGGGGCCCACACATACTAGTAAAACCTGTGCACGAATGTTTAGGTATCCTTCTTCATGTTCTTGGTACTAAAATAATGGGATGCCTTATGGATGAGTTGATAATTATGGTTTCCGATCTCAAGATCGGAAACCATATTGTGTTTGGTCATGGTGTCTGTCTGTGTGTGTGTGTGTCTGTGTGTGTGTGGGTATGCGTGTGTCGATGGCCTCTACCGAGGACATTTGTATGAATACACACATTCATATAGAGGACCCCCCGCCAACCGAGGACGTCCTCGGTGGTAAATCCTCGTTCAAACAGTGAAAAACCACATACAGAGTGTGCTGGTGTGTTATTGAGTGAAATAGAAAATGTCCTCGGTTGGTCGGCAAAATTTCACATTTTCTTTTTCACTGATCAACTGTGGACCCAGACATGAAATTTTACCCACAACAGTGGACTACAACTGAGGACCCGCCGATTTCTAAATGTCAATTTTTTGGTTTAATACTACATTTAACCATGCTATCTAACTGTGGACAGTAGCAGGTCCTCGTTTATATGGTAATTTGAAGTAGGTCCTCGGTTGGCACCAAAGACGCGTATAGGTATGTGTGTGTGTGTGTGGGTGTGTGTTTGTGCGTGTTTCTGTCTGTTCAGTCTGTCACACCTGTAACTTTGTTCCTGCAAGAGCTACAGACCTGGAAATGTGACCTACCCCCAGGTTTCATGACCTGAGCTACAAGATGGAATGGAAATTTCCAGTCTCCGATACCTGGTTCATAGTGAAATTGATATATCAAAAGTTGAGATTTTGTCTGTCACACTTTTGTTTCTTGAATAACTTGTCTCCGACGCCAGGTAGAGCACTAGTAACAAGTTCCTTCCCTATGTTTATGGCCCTTGGCAAGATACTGGCATCAACAGATTTATTCTCCAGTGCCAGCATCATAATGATATTGATATATCAAATTTGATATTTTGACATATCGGGAGATCTGCCACAGTAAGCGACTTGAAACTGGTATCACAACATCATTGCTCATCCACGGATGTTATTGCAACAGAAATTTTGTAGTTTGCACCTGCTCGGTCGCATGATATTTGCTGATATCGTGGTGAGATTTGATATTCAAATTTGATAACATGGCATAAGTCAGAATCTGGTGATGGTAGAAACCTAAAACCTTCACCTACACCTAGGTTATCAAGGATGAGCTTTCAGATTACGCAATGACCTTAAAGGTCAGAGGTCAAGGTCAAGGTCAAACAGTTCTAACGTGCAAATCTGCTCAGAATGTCAGGAGAAAACTAATTAGAAACCTGAATTAACCATCTTCTATAAGTTTAATCAAGGATGGCTGTTCCACTTACGTAATAATTCTCAAGGTCAGAGGTCAACGTCACAGTCAGCTGTCACATAAAGCATATGATAAGACAGAACCTGGTGATGTTGAAGCCTAAAACCTTCACCTATACAGCTAGGTTAACAAGGATGACCTTTCGGATTACGCAATGACCTTTAAGATCAGAGGTCAAAGGTCATGGTCAGACAGTTCTAAAATGCAAATCTACTTAGAATTTCAGGGGAAAACTAATTAGAAGCCTGTAGTAACCATCTCCTATTGGTTTAATCAAGGATCCCTGTTCCAGATACGCAATACTTCTCAAGGTCAGAGGTCAAGGTCACAGATAACTAGCTCTAGAGTAGTAAACTTCTCATCGAAAACCATTGACATCGCTCCGATGTCCTTCTCTTGTTTGACACGAAGCCATTACAGCACTAACTTTAAATCAAGAATTATTTGGAAGTAAACAAAAATGGGGAAAAAATCCAAGGGACATTTATTTTCATTCACATATAAGGAATATCTCCTGCCGTTGCCTGCCAAGGCGTGAAAATTCACTCAAACGGACAGTATTTTGATGAAAAATCGCTGTTGTCATTTAAAAATTAGTTTTTGGCAGTATTTTTGCCCCTTACTCCCTAACACTGTGACCGAGCTCCGAAATATTTGGCATGTCTTCATTATGCCCCAAGACAATCTTCTGGTAGGAATTTGAGCCAGATCTGCCGACCCCCCTACTTTATCACTTTTTGCAGATTTTGCCTGGTGCACCCGTGGATTGACACTTAATTTCACATTGGTCTGACAGTTTCGATAACGGGACCACCTCACCTATGTGGACCACTTGCTGCAGTCCCGTGGGTGGTCCACTTACCGAGGTTGTACTGTATGCATACTGTATGCCTAACAGGCGGTCTTCAATGAAATTGGCTCCCAATTAAATTTCGCAATTCTTGTTCCTGACCATTTAAATTCTCATTTTTTTTCCAGGGACACATTGTAGAAAACGGCAGCACTACCATGCACGTATTACGTGCATGGTATTGCTGCCGTTTTTAAAAAACTAAATATTATCTACTCCTTTCTGATACTTCTATATTGAATTATTACAATATCAATTGTTTTTCTTTCAATAGCACATTCGTTATTACAATTCTCTTTTGTTTTTGCTTTTTTTCAATCGGTGTGTTTGCTAGATCGATGCGGGTTTTGAATGAATGTGGGATCAATATCAGTCGATTACTGAACTGTAATCTGCTACAATAGGAAGTACACTGAATAGGAGCAAACCAGGATATCCAGACAGCTCGTGTAGCCATCTTCATTTCAAACGCCGATGGTAAGTGAGACACGCAAATGGAACAGGTGTGCCTTCCTAGTGTCGATGCACCACTCAGCGGGGCACTACTTCCATCAATTGACATGGGCCCCCTATTGATTTCTACAGGGTGGCCCAAAAAAAAGCGCAACATCCACCATCCACATCCCCAAGGGGGATCAGGTTTTACTAGAAAGTGACCAGGCCATTATGAGCCCAATAATCCCAATTACAGGGTATGGTATTCCATTCAAAATGGAACGCGGGCACTGGCCCAGTTGTGGCCTGACACCATGCCTATTTCAAGTTCAAAGACTGCCATGAATCAATGAACCTTTTATCTGTGAATGCATGTCATTATTGTCGTCAACCGCACAATTATTGTGGTCATCTCCCCTGGCCTGTATTATCATAGGGCATGCCGCCTGATCACAAATACAATAGGGCTACACAGTATTTACCTAACAGGGCAGCTGTCATTCATTACATCATCCAAAATAGGTTTGGTAGAAGTTTGAAAAGGACACTCGGTCTCTTAGAACGCCCAGGACCCATGTTCCAGAAGCCGTCGTGAGGTTAACGATGTCGTTCGCTATGTATTTTTCCAGTTTTAACGACATCGTTAACCTAAGGACGGCTTCGGGAACATGGGTCCAGGCCTATTTATGACGAATCATACCCTGACTTACTTGTTATCAGGTTATTACTGGGTTTGAAATGGACATCATACAACCTGGTCTCCAGACCAAAATTGGGCTCCCCATGTTGCGCTTTTTTTGGCACCCTGCATAAAACAGAATCAATGTAATATAGACGATTACATGATCCTAACTTTATCGGTAAAACCAGAACACGTGGGACGGAGTGTCTCCACCTGCATTCAGAGTGAGACTTCAGAAACGAGAGGATGAAGATGTGGATCGTACAGGCAGACACAAATAAATTTGGGACAATGTCGCATGTGAGTGGGTAACCTACCGTCATTTTATGGGCACTTATTACCGCAAAAATAGGAGGTGGAGGAAACCTGACGAAGACAGCAAAACGGAGACTTGCGCACGCGAGTTACGGAACAAAGACGCTAGGTGGCGCGATTTCAAAAGTTCAGGTAGCTTAAATTACGTTCAAAGTCTCTAGCTGTCGCAGCAATGTTTTCTGGCAGCACGGAGAAGACACACGAATTCTTTCGTACGTGGAACGGAGACGCCAGATGGCGCTGTGACGAATGAGAAATTCTTCTAAAAACGCCACGCCATCAAGCGTCTCTGTGCCACGTGTCCGGGCCGCAAACTTTCTATTCCTAACCGATATATCCATTACGACCAACTTTTGTTTCCTAACCTATAAGGCAAAAGCTACTCCTAATCCTAATCTTAATCCTAATCCTAATACTACCCCCAACGCTAACCCTGACCCTAACCCTAACACTTACCCAACCATTAACCCTCCATTCACTTCGTTAATTTCATTTCGTAATGGATATACTGGTTAGGAATCTATACCGGTTAGGAAACGAAATCCGCGTCCAGGCCTGCTGTAGAGGTTGGACTTCTGCGATCAGGGCTTCTGACAACGGAATGATGGCGAAGGTCCTTAGAACAAGGTTGCCTGGAATGACAGCTGGCCCTCACCTGTCTCTATAATCCGCAGCGCAACCTAACGGCATTGCATAGCGCCGTCATTTTGCGCCAAATGCGGGTTTCCCGGCCTGGCTAAAATGACGTCGATATCACTGACGTCATGGTATCTTAATTAGGTAATAATATGAATGAAAATAACCATGAATCGGTTCTAAGACATCACTGCATAATTTTCGATTAGTGACGCCTACTCCACCACGTTGAAGCCACAAGTCATAATTGGCATTTGCGACAGGCCTGTGAATAAGGCCGTAAAGGTGCTATTACAATGAGTTTTGACGAAGGATTGATTTCGTGGGGTATTCAAAAGCATGCCGACTTGGTTTTCATTGATAAGAGGTATACAGGGTGTCCTTTAAGACACTGAACCAGTTGACCGGTGTAACGTCGATCAGTGTTCCCCGTATTTCTGTGTTTTTCTTATTAGGTAGTTTTAGCAAGCTTACGTTTTACATTTACGATTACGATTTGAAAACGTCATGACGTCGGCTATGCGGGAGTTTTTTACGCGCAAGTCGCTTGCTACACGTAAGAAACTTACGATTTAATCAACGCCAAATCTTTCACGTTTGTAATCAAATAAATCGCTTTCAATTTGACACACCTAATAATGGGTAAATGTCCAAGTTGTAGTGAAGATTACAAATACCCCCCCCCCCCGCATCGGCAACATCATCACAGATGGTTCCATACGATCACAAGTAGGGCCTACCGTTGTTTGGTCCTGCGCTGTTTTGATTCTTTTCGGAACACCCTGTATACCACGGCATTTTGCGCAGAGGTCAGACGGTTTCACCTTACTGACTCTGCCTTCAAACGTCAGTGCCCCGTACTTCTTTTCGCGTAGGAATGACGTCATTTAAAATGGCTGCCTCCTTGTTGCACGTGGCTATGTTTACACTCACAAAATCATGTGATCAAATTCGACGAAGCTGATTGGTCCATCGATTTGGTTGCTTCTAAAATAGAAACTATATTTCTGCCGGAACGACCGAACCGAAGCACAGCCATACGTGTAATCCGCCGCATAAACATGATAAAAGTGCAACACAATGAACAAATGTTTAAAAATCATGGTGTGTTTGGTGTTTTGGTACACCTCTAAACTTGACAGTACGATTATGATTTTATTGGGGTGGAAAACTAGCTGTAGATCAGATTTTCTTCATTCTGCTCATTCCCAGCAGACGTGATGAGGGCGTTTGAAGCCAGTGGTACAAGTGGAGCAAACCGAAAACGCGGAACGACGTACCGCTGGGCTGGCGAGATTAGTTAGGGAGTTTAAGAAATCAAACGATAAACGTTAACTTTACGACAACGTTATTTTTCATACTACGAATTCACCAGATTATATATTGTATTTTGGGTACAAAAAAACATCGTTCTCATAAAGTTAACGTTTATCGTTTGATTTCTTAAACTCCCTAATATCGACCAATTCACATTGACTGCTAGAAAAGTGACCAGGTGTGCAACAGCGAGCGATTGGTCGGTTATTGATGGCGCGAAAACTAGACTTACTGCATAGTAATGAACGGGGCGTGAATTTTGTATGTGGATGTCTTAGAACCGATTCTAGGTTATAACCCATCCTCTGAAATGTTTTTCAGAACAAAGCATACTCATGTGACCCAACAGAGTGAAATCCGCCTTATATAAATATCCCACTCCGTTGTCGGGTCGGGATGATGAGGCAATCAACTTGTTTTCACACGTCGTCTTTAAAGCTGATGGTGACGTGCATCTGCGTCGTACTGGTGCGTCAGTTTGCCGTGGAATCTCATACGAGACGTAAGAACACTTCGCTAACTGTGTTCCATACACACGTATCTGTTCCTTATGTTTCAGGCTCTGATCGTAACAACTAACCTGGGTGCGTATTTTCGGTGAAAGAAAACTCACCGAACAAGATGACATTGTAAATGTCTGATGGTTCCCGCTTGTTTAAGAGGACCTTACAGGCATGACAGGCAGCCTGCTCGTAGCCATTTTGATGTGCTCAAATCAAATCATCAGGTTTGACCTTGACCTCTGATCATCAAGGTCATTGCATAATCAGAAAGGGCATCCTCAGTAACCTAATAGTGGGTGATACCATGCTTCAACCTCTGCCATAGGCAGAGACATAATCAAATTATCAAAGTATGACCTTGACCTCTGATCATCAAGGTCATTGCATAATCGAAATGGGCATCCTCAATAACCTAGGTATGGGTGACATCATGCCTCTACCTTTACCAAAGGCCGAGAAATTTAGAAATTTCGAATTATCAAGTTTGACCTTGACCTCTGATCATCATTGTCATTATATAATCGAAATGGGCATCCTCAATAATCTAAGTATGGGGGACATCATGAATCTATCTCTACCACAGGCAGAGAAATTACAATTTTTCACGTTTGACCTTGACCTCTGATAATCAAGGTCATTGCATAATCGAAAAGTGCATCCTCAATAACCTAAAGTACGGGTGTGAGTGATATCATGTCTCTATCACTACCACAGGCAGAGATATTGCAAATTTTCAAGTTCGACCTTGACCTCTGACCTTGACCTTTGATCATCAAGGTCATCGACCTTGACCTCAGACCTTGACCTTTGATCATCAAGGTCATTGCATAATCGAAATGAGCATCCTCAATAACCTAAGTATGGGTGATACGTGTCATGCCTCTACCTTTACCACAGGCAGAGATATTTCAAATTATGAAGTTTGATATATCAAAATCTCATGATATTTCGAACGCCCGGACACTTGAGGCTGAGAATTTCAACATAGTCCAGTAGACTTGTTTCATGTTGCTCAGTTGACAGTATGGCAAGTTATCTGAAAATATCAAATTCGTGATATCGATATCACCATGACCCCAACATCGCACATCAAAAGTAATCAGCCCATTCAATTCCTAAGGTATGAAAGCCTAAGGGTAGAACTTATTTCCATTGCTGTAGGTGTTGAAGGAACCGAGTTAATGCCATCAGATAAAAGCGTGACAGACAAAATATCAAGT
>NMRB01001275.1:120864-138088 GCA_002633025.1 Notospermus geniculatus
TACCACAGGCAGAGATATTTCAAATTATGAAGTTTGATATATCAAAATCTCATGATATTTCGAACGCCCGGACACTTGAGGCTGAGAATTTCAACATAGTCCAGTAGACTTGTTTCATGTTGCTCAGTTGACAGTATGGCAAGTTATCTGAAAATATCAAATTCGTGATATCGATATCACCATGACCCCAACATCGCACATCAAAAGTAATCAGCCCATTCAATTCCTAAGGTATGAAAGCCTAAGGGTAGAACTTATTTCCATTGCTGTAGGTGTTGAAGGAACCGAGTTAATGCCATCAGATAAAAGCGTGACAGACAAAATATCAAGTCCGATATGTTGATTACATCATATGATGGAGGCATCTGAGATTGAAAATTATTGGCTCATTGGATTGCCCTGATTGATCGGGAACCATAATTACTTGTTTATCATCATTCAACCTTATGATATTGGGGAGGGAGGGCCTTTGATATTTGATATTTTGATATTTTGTATGGGTGACAATGTTTGATCGGGAGGGCCTTTGATATTTGATATTTTTTGGTCATGAACTCTGCAATATACTTGATGGGGAGGGGCTTTGATATTTGATATTTAGTAATTTGTTGGACTATTTCTGGCAAACATGAATTACGTGCAATACAAGCCAGTTTGTTTAGTCTGGCCAGGAATAGGATCGTCTGTGGTGCAATGGATATCAATTATCAAAAGCCCATCAGGTCTGGGAAAATCAGGTCGGGAGGTTGTTTGATATTTGATAAACAATAGCAAAAATCAAAGGTGAAGCAGAGGGCAAGAATTTGGAGCGGACGGTACCTTGATATTTGATATAGCAAATATCAAAATAATCAGCACGGGAGCTAGGCTAAATGTTGGGACGGGCGGTGGTGATAAACAAGTAATTTATGTTGAATTGCCTAAAATTGGCCCATGCAGTAGTACACATGTATTTGAAATATTCAAAGTATCAGGTGTAGATAAACTAATGTCCATGACTGTATGTGTCTGAAATCCAATACATTATTCAAATAAAAATATCGAATATCATTTCTGCTTCTGCCTGTTTTTGTCCATACGTGCAGGGTACCCGGTAGATCGAATGCTAAATTGAAAAGATGTCGAGAGTTCTCGAGACGATTTCAAGAGAGTAACTTGCAAAACAAGCAATTATGACCACATGCCGTTCCCGTGATAAGGTAGTCCCCTATCTGCCATTCCAACAAATCCAAAGGAAGGAACAACATCGAGGTAACATCCCTCTGCAACTGAAAGGAGCGAAAACAGGTGAGTAGCAAATTTGAGTCGAATTTACTTTGTTTTGGTGGCAAGCGAAGAAGGTTTAATTGAAGTGTCATGATTTTGGGCATGGATTGGGTCGTGTTCGTTTTCTGACCCGATACCGAGTGATCTAGCGTCAGTATTCCCCATTCCTACGGGTTGCGATGTCGCAAGCGATCCACTCGTCACCGTTCTTCTCGCCACACACCGCAGACTGGGCGTATCGCTTATGGTAGCGACTTTTCGCAAAGCCCCCGAAACGCCAACGCGAACGCCAATCCCATTGTTCGATGTCACCTTGGAGGAATTATAAATTCCTCCAAGATGTCACGAAGACGGCAACGAACATTAGGATTCACGTTCGCGTCCGCGTTTCGGAGGCTTTACGAAAACTCCCTATTGGCAATGATTTGCGACGAATGGTGCGGTTTTCACAGGGTTTTCGATAATCCATCGATGGTTTAACAACACATAGCCTGTTGATTATCCCAATTCCTGTGAAATCCGCACCGCTCACCGCAAGCCGCGGCGAATCCGCTGTATTGGAAACGGGCCCTTGAGGGCTCGATCCTAGCGCGATTTCTCGCTGCGACGAAAAAATTTGTCTTCGAAGCCATTCAGCCGACATTGATAAAGAAAATGTCGCTGAGAAAAATTTGGGCGACAAATCGCGTCAGTGGGTTCAGGCCTGTTTCCACTAGACCGGTTTTCCGCATTGCGATTCCCGAAACCGCGACGGATCCCGTAGCGGCGGAAATTACGGGAGGGGTTTCCACGTGTGCGGTTAACCGCAAATGAGTCGCTCTATATTTATAAAGTCGTGGCAAGTTTCTGGCCAAATACAGCAACATGCTGAGCACAACTTCATATGGCATTGAAGCGATATTAGATAAAGAAACAGGCTCCTTGAATCATGAAATTGTACAACTTCATCAGAACCAACCGGTGCGGGTTGCCGCACTGAATGCCTTTTTTGCAATCTGATTTTCCCCGTTTTCGTGGTTCCCGCAGCGGATATTACGTCATTTTTGCCGGATGGCTCAAGTGGAAAGACATGTTGGGAAATCTATTAAAACATTCGATGCGGATCCCAGCGCGGGAAACCGGTGCGGCTACTACCGCGACGGAAACCGGTCTGGTGAAAACAGTCCTTTAATCGCGCGATGATCACAGTTTTTGAATACGGCCCATAGTGTTTTGATCAAAAATGGGTGCTGACAGGCGATCTGATGTAATTGTGCCATATTTTTTCTCTTTTCAGTTTCAAAAATGGTGAACAAGATTTTCACACTGTGTCTGATGGTATTCGTCGTCTTGGCCTTAATCCAAGGACAGGGTGAGATAAATAGCATACTAGTATCTTCCATTTTAAGCCTACTGGATTTTGTAGTGAAGAAAAAAATCGGTGCAGGCTTTCTTGCTGTTCCATGCAATAGGCACTCAGCCTTGTTTCGACATACACTGTAGCTAAGGTTACACCTGTTGCAAATACCCGTGTTTTTCCAGACCCGTGTCAAACCCGTGTGTACGAAAATCCCGGCGAGAGGTCACACTACCACACTGTAGTTAAGTAGCCCGGCGACAGTTGCGCTGCAAACATTGGCTCTTCGGTCATTTCTGAATTGGCCCACATTATTGTCGGAGGCGCGAAACAAAAACACGGGGATTTCGAAAAGCACAGCGAGATTGCCGTGTCTCAAAAACCCGTGTTTTTCAGACACGGGTTTCTTGAAGCCCGGCAATTCATAGGTGTGACCGCAAAAAACCCGGGGATTTTATGTAGTGTAACCACGGCTATATTCTTGGCAAGCGTCCGCTTAATTAGTATAGGCCTTTTATTTTTACACGGTGCGCGGGGTTCGAGGAAACCTAGTACCTCCACCCTCCTCGGGCGGGTTCGGTTCAGGATGGATTGATCACTATTTTACACAGTGCCGGTTCGGTAACCGGCCTCGATCCAGTTCGAGGTCGGTTCTTGGAACGCGTGCCGCTAGATGGCGTGTATCAACGTTTCAACATTGTTTGCAGTTAACGTAAGTACAAAATATCACGGAAATATCACAAAAAACGGTGAACTATGCTTCTAACAGCATGAGTAGTGCTTGAGAAATCTCGCGCGTGATTTCTTCACAGGTAAAGGCGAATTCATACTTCGGCGACAAGTTGTCGCCGAAGTATGAATCCGCCTTAACTTGATGCAAAAGACGTCACTCAGCTGCAGGTAGCGCGCTCAATCCCGCACGAGGCCGGTGGAGGTCGGTTCGCTTTTACACGAGAGAATAGTGAGGTTTCGCAAATCTGACGAATCACGAAGTACTAAATACGAAATTGGGCTTCATTTCCATGACCTAATGTGTTTCAGGAGATGGTTAGTACCACAAATATCACCTGCTGCAAGAGCGTCTTTTAGCGTATGACGTTAGACCGAAAGAGTTACGGTGTATATTAAACTTATTGGTTCGCTATGGAGCCGCTTGGAGCGCTAGCTGCGGCCATATGGACCCCTATTTTCACACCAGTTTTCCAAGGCATTTGTATGACGTAAACAACTTATGTAAATGGTAAGAAAAATGTATTGTTTCAACGACTTAAGGAAGCAACAGAAACATTACAACTTCCATTGCACTCAGACAAAGCAGCCCTGAGTCTACATAAACCAACCAAAAACAATACTAGTGGTTCTCCTCAAGGTAAAAAAAATTCTACCCAGTGAAATATTGCTTATTTGATTCAAACATCTGTATCATAACTTTCATTGCATTTCAACATCTATTGTGAGGAGTAATAATAAACAAGAAGTCAATCTCCAGAATTCACGAATTTTCGACCCCAACCGGGGTCTTTTTCAAGTGGAACTTTACCTATTGTGAGGAGTGAGGTGATCTTGATGGCTGAAATAGACCTGGGCACAGTGAGTGACCACTTGGGTGACAAAATGTAGTGACCCACTGTGCCCCATCCCACTGTGGGCAAGTTGACTTTTTCACGACCTTCGACCTCCGGCATGCCATGGATGGCCTAAACATAATGGGCACCGCTTTATTTACACCACCATATTCTTCTCCTTTCAGATTTTAGTGGGTTTTCAATATGTCTCCGCAATCTATTTGCTATTACAAAAGACCGGGTTTATTTATCGAGCCGCTCGATGAATAAGCACTACTTTCGGTCTTATTTGTCAAGCCGCTCGATGAGGAGTACGTGGATAAGAATTTGCCGGCGAGTCCGAACACCAGGGTGTGCCCAGGATGATGCAACGATTCTGTAGACGATTTTATCAGTGTCACCACTAAGAAAAAATAATTAACCAGTTGTTCTTTGTAGAAATTTGGACATAATAATTTGGACAACATAATTTTCTAAGAAAAGGAAAACAAAAAAAGAAAAATAATGAAAAAACATTACGACCACACGGGAATCGAACCCTCGACCTCAGGGGTGTAAGCCCAACATCTTTGAAATGTGCCAATCAACACATTGAAGACAATGGTAGAGTATTTGTCACCTGGTTCCGGAAATACGGCCAGCTCGACGTTTAAGCCCAATTTTGCGTACTGTTCAGCGAGCCGGGCTTGATAAATAGACACTTCGATTACAAAAATAATGAAGGGCCAATATTTTAGTTTTGATGCTGAAAAACAGACTTTCCTTTGCATTTTTTTGCTACCACTTGGAATGCTTACAAATTAAAGTTTTGGAAATGGGTAAATCTCGCGCCCATCATCTGATGATGTCATCATCGATGTCCTTGCTTTCACTTTCGAGAAATAGCCACTGATTCACTGTGCCCCGTGACCCACTGTGCCCCGTCTTCCCCTACCACAAATATCACCTGCTGCAAGAGCGTCTTTTAGCGTATGACGTTAGACCGAACGAGTTACGGTGTATATTAAACTTTGAAATTTATATTTCGTTTCGACTTCGTAGATACAAAGTGGAAATTTAAAGATTCAAGATGCACCATAATTCTCTCGGTCTTACGTGATATACTAAAAGACGCTCTGGCAGCAAGGGATATGTGTGGTACTAACCATCTCCAGAAATACATTACGTCATGGAAATGAAGTTGAATTTCGTACTTCGTGTTTCGTCAGATTTGCGAAACCTGACTATTAACCGGCCTGCACCTACCTCCACCCTCCCGAGACTCACGCGGCGAACTGAACTGGCCCGAGGAACGTGGGGGTCAGTTGTTTCGCTTTTACACGGGGAAAAATAACCGAACCCTCCTCGATCCGGAACGCACCCGCACCGTGGACTGTGTTCTTTTTGTGTCGGCTAGCCCCGCTTTCGGATGCTGTATGGCGGGGCCTATAGGCTAAAGATGCTGTTCAAGAAGCAGTGCGGTAAACCTTTCTTCGTCATGATCAGCAAGCTCGACTTCGCTGAAGGGTTGTAGTCGCTCAGCCAAGCCGAGACGTCTCCTCCCCTTCATTCACCCTGTAGTCTACTATACACCGCAATGGCCTCGATATTAGAACGAGAAGCCATCCATGGGGCTTGGACACTTTTGTTTCCTTAATTACATCCACTCTCTTAATTAGGTCCAGCAACCACCCGTGGTGCTTGGACACTTTTCTTTCCTTAATTGCCTACTCATCCTGTCTACACAGGTGTTAGTTCTACATTCGGGTTTCAGCTCAGTCTTTTCTAGAGTTTCAGATTGTAAAGTTCCACTTGAAAAAGACCCCGGTTGGGGTCGAAAATTCGTGAATTCTGGAGATTGACTTCTTGTTTATTATTATTATTATGATATTAGAACGTGAGGTGTTCCCTCCTCCATTTCGTCGTCGCAGAATTATGATATCGTGAGTCCATTCATTTTCCGGCGACTGGGCACCGACAGAATGGTGCGTCGAAGGCACGCCGCGCGTCGGAGGAGAATAAAGGCCGCCGTACACGATACATTTTTTACTAAAATACATTCCTTCAAAATATTTCGTAGGAAAAAAATGTATCGTGCACGGCGGCCTTTAAAGTGGACCTCAGAGCTAAAGCGGCTTCTACAGGGTGGGCCAGAGATAAGTGTCCCTCGAACAATAGAAATGGTATTGTTCGAGGGACACTTTCTCTGGCCCACCCTGTAGAATGCATGCCTTTGGCTATACTAATGAAATACAGTAAATAAGGTGTGGGCAGCTCGTATCAAGTCTTTGGACCAATAATCACCTTTAGTTTCTCCATATTTTGTAAGGCTCCCATTCCATAGAGTTCATGTTTTCACGATTCATTGGCCCTTTTGCACGGTTCACGCGTGAATTGTCATGTTTCACGGGTGAACCCAAGATTGGGCAATGTATTTCTTATGATGTGGGTTCCATAGGCGTCATTTTTACCTTCGGACAAGTACGATTCATTTCATGCGTGAATAAATGAAGATCACCCGTGACTCGAGGAATGAACATGCTCATTCTTTTGGGCGTGAATTCTGTGGAACCAACCCTCTAAATGAAAGATTGTGGGAAAAATGAAACGGAAAAGTGAAAACGTTAACTCTATGGAACGGCAGCCTAATACAGATGTAATTGCATGAACTAATTCCAAACATGTTTATTTTGTAGTGTCAGCTAGAAGATGTCAAACGGAAGGTGAAGTTTGCAGAGATGTCGCCAACGGAAGCCTCATGTGCTGCAAATCATTCAATCGAAAGTGGTCTAAAACATGTCTCAAGTGTAGGGACGTCAGCACTCCAAGCGAAAAGGCACAAAAAGCATTTCGATGGAGGTGCAAGAGATGGGGAGCTGGAAATGATGACGTCTGTCACAATGTCTGGCACTAGAAGAAACCCGACCAAGTCATCGTCCTTGATCTCAGGAAGTATTCAGGAAGCAGTCGACACTGACACGTCACTGAAGGCGCTGCTCCACTTGACAGTTTTGGTCGCAGAAGTTGGCTCACAATGCACTGATTGGGCCGATTTTTTAAACGACGACTAAAGTTGCGCTTCCACTACAAAAAAGCCGGTATTTGTCCACTCTTGTTCTGCTTCCATTAAGGCCAATTCATACTTTGCGTTAGTGCGCTTTGCGCTTACCGTTTCCTATGTGCGAGCGTGGTAGAAAAAGTAATTTTATTATTGGTACCACACATAAACATAGGGAACGCACAAGCGCAAAGCGCAAAACGGAGAAGTATGAATCTACCCTTACAGAATTGCCGGGTTTAATAAGTCCGGTTCTATTTAAAGTGCGGATCTATTTAGTTTGGTTAGGTCATGCACAGTCGCAAGCGACCGTGGAGCCACCTGTAGCCGAGCATAATACTACAAATAGATCCGGTGTTATTGCCATTCCACTACAAAATTTATCTGCATCTAGATTCGGAGTATGATCGGCTATGCTATCCGAACTAATAGATCCGCACTTAGAACCGGACTTATTAAACCCGGCAATTCTGTAATGGAAGCAGAATAAGAGCGGACAAATACCGGCTTTTTTTGTAGTGCAAGCGCAACTTATGCTGTCCGAACTAAATAGATCCGCACTTAATAGAACCGGACTTATTAAACCCGGCAATTCTGTAATGGAAGCAGAAAAAGAGCGGACAAATACCGGCTTTTTTGTAGTGGAAGCGCAACTTAAGATAGCCATCGGGTTTCATTAACCCTCAGTGGACAGTTTGTTAATCGAAGTGACTTTTTCGATTTTATGAATCGTTGATGGCCAAACATTCTAAAAGTCAAAACAAGGTTTACTTCAATTCACGGTTTGTCAGAAAAGCCGATGGTTAAACCGAAGTTTCATTTAAAAAATCGGACTTTTGTGTCCTGTCGGCTTATGCTGGGACCAATGACACAAACAACTACTCGCAGTTGAGTTGCCCTTTGAGAGCCAACTTCTGCGAGAAAACTGTCGAGTGGAGCAACGCCTTAATTCGTGCGGACGAGTGCACTTTTATCTGATAAAACCTGCGTACTTTTCTTCTGATTTATTTGGCGACGGGCCCAATGCATTTTCTGAACGATTCACACCTTTGTCGATCAGTTTCTTGGCCCGAAAGTAGCTTTGCAATACTGCAATCGCGCTGGCTATTTCAAGTGTAATTTTATGTGATGTAACAGTCATGAAATAAATTCTAACAGCCTTGTTGATTGCAAGCGGGCGTTTCTTCATTAATTTAAAGATGTCTGAGGACGACATGCAGAGGAGAAGGTTGCTACATTGTAAATATCCACAAATTTATATCCATTAATCCATAATCACATCCATAAATATCCAAAAGATAGATCCATAAATACATGTACTCTATAATCTCATTTTTCTGATCACTCCAGGCAAAACCATAGCACCTCCCAGGTATGAATATTTCGGATAGTCCATAACAACATTGTGTGGTGTGATTGGATTGAATTTTAATCACATTTCCAATGGGGAGGTGCAGGCCTAAAACTGATTAGGCCTAAGTGCATTGAGGTGAATCGACGTCAAAATTCTTTATACATGTAGTCATCTCTTACCACTTGTATCCCTAGATTGTCATTTTCATGGCAAGGATTATTTGAGTAATTGAACCTAGGCCTGTAGGCCTACTTTCCCAGAAGTGCATGTCATTTGATTCCAAGGTACACTATAGCCCTTGTTACACTTCATAAAAAACCCGTGTCGAACCCGGGTTTTTTCTGTCCACACCTGTTAAAAACGCGGTGNTGGGGGGGTTAATTTAGGTCCCCGTCACAAAATTTGAGTAGTGTTGACGGGCACCGGGCCTCAGGGGGGATTTTTCAGAGCCGGGCTAGACCCGGGTGTCAAAAAACCCGGGGATTTCTATGTAGTGTAACCACGGCTTATGGGTCGTATTTTAGAACGTTCCTTAACGTTAAGGTCGACCTAAGTCTATTGTAAAACCATTAATGTTAAGGAACGTTCTAAAATACGGCCCTATAATTCAGGTCACCTGCTAGAGTAGGAGGTGCTATGATTTTGCCTGGAGTGACCAGAAAAAGGAGATTATAAGAGTATATCACACCTATGGTGGGATCTATAGGCTATCCTTGGACTGACTCATGCGAACCCGATTTCACATCTTGGCGTATTATAACTTATCAAGGCCTACGCCCTTCGTAGATTGAGCGAGACTAGGAGTGAAAGAACGCTTGTCAGGGAAAGATGCGATTTCATGTCAAGAGGATGGGTTGTTATGTACATGTACATGTACGTACATGTAGGCCTCTGTACTTCGTCATGTTCCATCATGGTTCCATCCGGTTCCGTCTATCAAACGAAAGGTCTCGGTCCACTTGTAGGCCTACGTTTTGCGCTGCGTGATGCGTCAAATCTTTTGTTAGGAAGCAGAACGGCGGAAAATAACAAAAGACTTGTACGACAACGATAAGATAAAGCCGTGTTTACTAGTACCCGGTACCTGACATCCGTTATCCGTTATGAGAGACGACGTTATCCGCCAAAGCACTGGCTCATGTACAGATCGAGATGAAACAAGCCTGGTGGCGACCGGGTTCACGAAGTGGCGTTCAGATCATGAGACTGCAGTTAGTTGCTGGGGGAATACATATGTAGATGTTTTGTTTGGGCAGCGGAAAGAAAATCGATAGCAGGACAAGTCCTTATACATTCAAACAGAGAAAATCGTTTTAAATAAAAGAAAAGACATGGAGAAAAATTTCTTCCACCACCCAGGCTCGAACCCATGGCGCCAATTATGGAATGGAACAAAGGCCTAGTCATGAGTACTCTGGACTGACCTCTTAAGCTTAGCGCACATGTCCGACAAAACTCAATGCGTTAGGGGTGTCTGTTAAAATCGACTGTCCTGGCTGAATGACGAGTCGACAGCGTTGGGTCAGTCGACTTTAAAAACACCCCTAACGGATCGAGTTTTGTCGGACATGTGCGCTAAGCCTTAAGGCTGATTCATACTCCGTCCGGATTTTGCGCCGACTATGATCAATTTCACTGCGTGTGCACATTCACGTCGTGGAAACCTGCGATCAGTTTCATGCGCTTGACGGTCCGCAAGCGAGTATGAATCAGCCCTTAGAGGCGAGGATAAAGTATTTAAAGCATCGAAGGAATATCCGCAAACCGCGGCGGAATTCGCTGTAGTGGTGAAAACGGGGCTTTACAATCCAAGGACATCGAAGCGCAAAGCTGGGTTAAGGGTTTATTGACTTCCCTTGCAAAGCTATTCAGAATATGGCGAGATATTCTTTCTACGCATGCAAATCTATGGCTTCTTCCAACTCGGTTTCTTTCTAATGGGTTTCAGGCTCTTTGCCAGTCCACACAATGACGTTGGAATTGGACATCGCCTGTGTGGTATCAATATCCTTCACCAGTCGCATGATTGATGTCAATTGGCCTGAATTGCAATGAACACGCTAGCTTTCGTCCTCAAGATTTCTGTGATGGCTGTTGAAGTGGATTACGGTACTAAGTATATCATTCGTTTGTTGTGTCGGAATTCGCCGAGTTCCAACAGCTTCTTTGCAATCCAGAGGCAGAGCGCTGGTGGAACAAACACAGGGTTTATCCTTCGTCCAAATATACCAAAAGGGTATAAACTGGAGAGGAAGGAAAAAAATATCTTTCCACACTATTTTCAAGTATTTTTGTGCCTTCATTGTCGACTCGGTTTGCAGCCGCCGGTGTAACAGTAAAGAATGTCCCCGGTGAAAAGTATCCGCTTCTATTGTTCCGTGACGGAGTAAGGTGCATGGCTATAGAAACCAATCACCAGAGATTTGAATGTCACAATAGGATCTTTTGTTCAAAGGGCAATTTTCCTGGTGACGTTCATCCCTTTCTCACCGGAATCGCAGAGTGTAGCAAAGTCCGTGTCGCTATAGGGCCTGGATTAGGGCCTATGCAGCCGTTTGACCCACAATTTTTTATGTGGTACGTTGCTCTTTTCGACTACTCTGTCCCTCTGTCTCTTGCCTAGTGGTACAATTAAACACCACACTCGCTTCACAAACCCTCAGTCTGAAATATCTTGGCCCACCTTTGCAATCGATAACATTTCTCCTGTTGCGACAAAGCGACGCGATCACGTTTAGAGGCAATTGGCAAATGAATTACGAGCATTTTATACGAGAGTGGTGAATAATGTAAGCTCGTAAATTAGTCTACATGGCTGTCCATAGAGTACTACTTGTAATCAGTGCACGGAAAAGGAATTCCTACAGACTCCTAAGAAGTTCGTATTCAACTGGACCGGCGGAACGATGGGACAAGAAGTGATGTTCGCCGAGGTCATGCATCGGTTGAGACATGTATAAGGCGACTGCTGTAGCGAGATAATGGAGACCTAACTGGTAGTTTGCGGCCATAAACTATATTATTTTGGCCACTTCGGGTTGATTATAGCTCCAGCGTCATCAGGAATGATGTACTGGGAGAGTGATGAGGTGAATTGGTATGGCCTCCGTAGCCTATTTTTACCCGGTTTAATATTAGGAATGCACTGTTTGTCCCCACGGGAAAAGCACCAGTACAATATAGATACAGCATTCAGTCTTGATTTTTCTCGCGATTTTTCCATTGTCACGACAGGACCGCGCGCACAAGGCATCATGAGAAATTTTGGGACTACTTGTTGCATTTTCAAGATGGCGGTCGATTCCCCAGTATGTTCATGTCTTCCACGTAACACAAATATCATCCTTTTCTTCTCAACAATGTCATATTTATGACAATTTCTCATCAGAAATGAAATATCAGTCAATTATTTGCAAAGTGAGCAAGAAATAAGCCTCATATCGCTGTTTTCCTATGATTTACGTTCGTGGCACAGTAGAGTTGTGATTTGGCTCGCGTATTTAGAAACTAACAAATTTTGGTGTGATGCGCGCGCGCGGACACAGGTTGGTGCGTGCATACCAAGCGCCGCCTAGCGCCGACCTGTGAGACACAATGCGATTTTTCTTCCAAGGGTAGTCTCAAGCAACCCCTGTAGCTATATACTTATTGACGCAGCAGTATTTTTTTGCTGAGCTCTTGAAGGTCAATATTTTTCCAAAGCTCCGCAGCTACTGCTACTGAAGATTGAAGAGTACCATAATTGCAAAAATGCTGTAAAAAAGATTTCTACGGGTCACGATAACGCCATTTCTTTTCTTGTTTTGGATCTAAATGTCTCTATTCAGAAAACAAAAGAGAAAGATGTTCCAAAGTTAACCTGCCCAGTAACTCATACTCGAATTGGTTTTGGCACACACCCAGAAATACCACACGGATAGGACACAGAGTTGCGGCGCCCTCGGATGAAGATAGATGTTGAGAGGTCCGGTAATCGACCGCCGACACGCGAACAATCTTACAAAAATATCTCCCTCGGTTGAAAAATGGGACTTGTCTTCAGAAATATGGCACCACGCTGCACGAAAGTTTTTTCTGAAGGTTTCATTATTGTTGTTTTTTGTCCCAGTTTCTTTGGATAAGGTGATTTTCGGAAGGTTCCCACTGCGACGATGTTTAGCAGGAATTGGTAGACCCATGAAAGAAGGCAACGAGAGGTAGAGAAAATGGGTGGCTTATTGGCCGATTACTGGGTTACATGTAGAACGGGTTTGTAGTTTCTAATAGGGAGGTTAAAGCGATTTGTCAGCCAAAAAAATTGAATGCAAAAGGGGACGAATCTTTGTTTACAAACACTAATTTCCTGCATTCTGATTGGCTATGAGGGCAATGTTTACAAACATCATCCTTCTGTTTACAAAATGACTGTCGATTCGCTTTAAGAAATCAAACGATCAACGTATATGTAAACTTTATGACAAGGTTATTTTTCACACTACACATCAACCAGATTTTATATTGCATTTTCGGTACAAAAATAACGTTGTCATTAACGTTTACGTTTATGTTTGATTTCCAAACCTCCCTAGACTTGCCTTGAACTGTGAGAAATGCATTGTTCCTCGACGTGTGTTTGTCTGGTGTGTCAGGTCGAGTGTTTCGAAGGTGTTGCCACCTGCCAGCAACGTCTGGTTGTGTTTCTTCAATGGTCGTTCAACTCACTCGCTGCAGACTACACCGGCTTTTTTTCTTACCTATTTCAAAGCGCTTTCACTTAGATACTTTTCTCGTCTTTTCTGTAATCATATTTTTCCATGATAACTCCAAATATAAAAGAGCTATTTCCACGACAATTTGAAAAGTTAGTAAAAGTTTGGGTTTATAGTCTGATATCAACAACAAAAACACGGTAGAGGTGTCGTCAGTCTATCCTGAAACCTTTCAGTAGAACTCAGATGAGCTGCTCATTCAGCGCTACAATGCATTTCCGACCGGTACCCATTTCTCCACCTGGGTGGAGAGAGGCCAGTGAGGCAAAGAGACTTGCCCAAAGTCTCACGCCCAGTGGGATTCGAACCCGGGACCCTCTGACCGCTAGTCGGAGGCCCGAACCACTACCACCGTGGCTCCTACAATTTGTTGTCGTCGCGATCTTTGATATGGGATCCGTACAGCTTCCTTGATCGCAACCAAATCAGACTGCAGTAAATTTGTGACAGAATTCTTTTTATTCTCTTTTTGTTGGGAAAATAAATCTAGCTGGCGAATAGCGAGATGAAAAGAAGCAATTTCGTGAAAATCGATTTGCAGTTTGCTTTCCAAAACTGTCGGGGAGATTCCCTTGAGACTTGTTTCATTTTGGGTCGTTCGCAGTGGAAATATGTATAATAGTACTGTCTCATGGCAACAAAAGCGGAATACTACTTCTACATTTTTCTTTTATTTCTAAAAGAATTGTCTGTTTTTTAGCCCCTAAAAAGCGTTGTGTGATGGTGTTGTTGGCGCATCATCCAGGTATGCAACTGACATGATGTTTGTTTATCACCAATATAGCGTTGCGGCTTACTAGAAAGAAGCAGCCTTAGAAAACACCGTAGGCCTACTGCATGCAGTAGCCTGCAGTATACATGTAGCTTGTATGATGTGCCGTGCATAAGAAACTCCATCGATATCTTGAACCTTTTTTTCTGTTGGTCATGCTGTAATCGATGAAACATCTTAGCCAAGATGGCCACCACAGCAGCCATATTGGATTTCGTTTTCGTGCGATTGCTGGACAACGCATGCACTGATTGAGACCAAAATTTTTGTGGTGTGTATGGACCACTAAACGAAATGTAATCAGAATCCCAGTGGTGATGTGTACATGGCACAAGATGGCTTATCGATTGCAAATGTTCAACATGTATGTCGCTCTTCGCTCTCGTTCTTTCCTCTTGTTCTCACATTCAAAAGAGATGTCGTTAATTTTTCCTTTTTTTCAGAAAATGTCATCCGACACCTTAATTATCGTTCTTACCAGCGGTCAGACAGTTTTGGCAGAATAATGCTGGATCATTTGTGAGTCATTCCCTGGGAAATAACACCACACACAAGCGGCGCTCCTTCACCCCGAGGGTTGACTGCATCCCTTTGGCTGTATCGTATCTCTCTTTTATTGAAAGTCGAGAAAGCAGTGACAAGGAAGCAGGTCCACCACTATTCCCAGTGTGGGTATGCCTGTCGGCTAATGACATGAAAATTCTCCTCACATGTTGTTCTGATTCAAGTCGAAGAACAAGCAGGCGGCGGCTGGTCCTCTGGTAAGCTACTCTCCACACTTACGAGTGGCGCGAGGTTTATGAACGATAGCTCCGCAACGGCTGGGTCAAATTTAACATACCATACATCAATTGACTTGTCTTTCTTGTCGGTATGTTTCTGCTACAGTGTATCTTCATTTGTCGCCTAAGGCCTGCATAACGGATCCCTTTTTCAAAATCCATTTCATTTCGCCATGGTGTTCAGTGCAGTTTACACGTGCGCGATGCATTGCGTCATTTCAAAATGGCCGCTATTTCGGCCATAAACACAAACAGTGATTGGTGAAAGAACTTTTTTCTGTCATGTTTATAGGGAAAATGACAATGATGATGGCTGTTACAAGCGGCAAAAAAGACAAATCGATTGATGTATGGTATGTCAAATTTGACCCAGCCGTTGCGGAGCTATTGTTCATAAATCTCGCGCCACTCGTATGTGGAATGGAGAGACTTTTATAAACCACAAAAGGCCCTGCTGTGACAACACAAACACGCTCCTATTTCCTGCATGTTCCAACCGAGTGTGGGATAACTTGTGGCATCCCAATATAAGCCATCGAATTGATGTTCACTTTGCGAACATTCACCTCAGAGAATCCCACCTCGTAAAGAGGAGAAAGATCGACCAACACGTCACAGCTGAGGCAGAACTTTTGCATCGGGTTGATCAGCTTCTGGAAGGTGTACATCCATGTGCCTTTCTCACCGCCATCATGTTGGAGGATGTAGACAACGCCATCCTGAAAAAGACATTTGACGTATTATATGCATTTTATCGTGATATAGGCCCTATTTATGATATAAGCCCTATTTATGATATAATCCAATCAGTCTTGTGATACTGATCGACTCAACAAAGTGAGCACGGAATAGTGATGTTTTAGACACCCAGATGTGGAAGGTGACAAACCACACATGAAAACTAGAACTGTGAAATTTGCTTGACAGCAAATTTGATTGTCCCTACATCAGAAAATGGAAATTGAGTGAAGAAAGGGCAAAGAGGAGTATGACTCTGTGGCACAGCAGTCACGTTCTTGGGGTTCCCATCCTCCTGGAATGTCTTCCTGGTGAAGGACACATGCAGGGTAGGCAGACAGAGAGGAAGGGCAGACAAATGAGGGGCAGGGCGGGGGGATATGGCAGGGGCGGGGGGGGGGGACCCCCCCCCAAAAAAAGGAAATATTTAACTTCATCACTTCAGGATAAAACAGTCTTCAAAAACCATCATAAGTTAATTTTTTTGAAACTAACCTATCTAACAGACCAGGATACAAATATTGACTATGATGGTACTACTTGATTTTGCAGTGATTGAGTGGTTTTCTTGGAATCGTGTCCCAATTGAGTGTGGAAGAAAGAAGGAAAGAAATAAAAATTCAAGATGGTCCCTACATTGACAATGTATAGGGACCATAATGAGTGCAATTACATGTACAATAAGAGGTGCAACTGTTAGTAGAATCTGCAGGCATGCCTGTAGTACACAAATATGTACGGTGATGCATAGCAAACCATGACAATGCATGATCTTCATGATACTTGGTGAAAATGAGCAATGAGTACGGAAATGAGTTACAGGTAGATTCTTGAGTCTCCTCCACCAAACCTTGGAGGAATCATACTTGACAAGTAGGCCCTATCAACAAGAATATATAGGTACATGTAGGCCTACTTATATATTCTTGATAATATAGCATTACAGTTTGATTATCATTACCATATTCAGCGATACTTCACTGCAGAACGGTATAATGACAGACTTCATCGATCAGCTATTACTTACTTTCTTTAGAACTCTCTTTGCTTCCCTCACTACATCACCAACACTCTTCACATGGCAGAAAACTTGACAAATAACAACTGCATCCATTGAATTGTCATCAATAGACTCCATGTTTTCTCCAAACTCCCTAGTGAATTCAGTTTCAATCTTCTTACTGCTCTTTTGCTGGCTTTGCTTCATGTACGACTCAAAACAAACGTTTGGGTCAACCCCACAAACTTTACTCCCTTCAGGATACCATTCAAAGTTGGTCCCAGTTCCAATTCCAATCTCCACAATGTTGAGTGGACGATCACCCATTCCAGAAAACAAGGAGGTTTTCACCTCATTGTATATCTTGAGTCTGCCTAAAAGATAATCCATAAAAAAGTGGACCACGAACGCATCCTTTCTATCATTCAAGTCCCTGAAAAAGCTGCTATTGCCAACTCTGAAAATCTTGTAGGTGAAGGCAACAATGACCAAAACCAGCACTGCTTTCCACATCATTCCACTGAGGACAGCATCAACCTCCGCCATGTTCTCAGGATTTGGTGTGGCCTGGTGTGCTCTTCGCTTGAGAGAAAATTTGAGGCGGAATAAATCCCTGTTGACAGATC
>NMRB01001275.1:147232-172648 GCA_002633025.1 Notospermus geniculatus
ATTTCTAATGGTAAATGCATTGGCCACGCATTACAGGTACGTGACCGTCCAACGCATTCGTAGCTTCAAATGACGTCCAACATGGCTGACGTGCGAACTATGACGTCAATGATGACGTCACGTGAAGTTCCTCTATAGCCAATCAGCATGCCGGCCTGGAAAGAATATGAAATAGAATCGGGTTTCTAAGGTGAAAGACATTGGCCTACATGAAATAAAGACTAGAAAATTACTTGAATTTTGCAATACAAATACACTAGACATTGGTGTACAAATCTGAAGTAAAAGCATTGGCTAGTCTTTATTCATATGACCCATTGCTTCCTACCAGATTAGAACCCACGGACCCTCGCATGAGACATCAATCGCCAGCACTAAGGGGCAGCATGCCTTAACCACTAGGCCAAATCCCGGCCATCTTCAAAAAAGATGGTTCAATGGCCTATGTTAAACGAGGCGTCCATCAGTACCCGGCCTGGAACGAAAACGAAATGCATGCCGGGAGTTTCCCCAAGTGAGCGACTTGCTCACTTCGGCCAGGCTCGAGGAAGCCTCTGCCAATACCTTTCCGAACGCTCTCCCCGCGCCTTCCCCGAGCTTCCTCCGGGAAAGCTTTCCGAACGTGACCAATAATTCCATCCTGAGAACATCAGGGGTTCTTAGTGCTCGCTCCCTTCGTCACCCCCACAGGGACTTGAGGCATGCATGGCAGGGGTGGTGGGTGTTTCCGAGGTCCAAAAGCACCCCACGGACAGAGCCCTGACCCCTGGGGTAAAATACCCCAGGAATATGTATATATAATAACTTATACATAATGGGGTATTTTACCCCAGGGGTCAGGGCTCTGTCCGTGGGTGCTTTTGGACCTCGGAAACACCCACCACCCCTGCCATGCATGCCTCAAGTCCCTGTGGTCACCCCGAACCAAAATGAACCAAAATCAGCCAAAATGTAATGGCCTCTGCGCTTTGTCACGTGGCATCTACCGTAGCGCAAACGGAACACGCATTATTTCTGATTGAAATATTTTGTTGTTCTCACCTAGGTGGAAAATCAGGAAATATTTTAATTACACATGAATAACTCCCGAAAAATTGCATGTCGGTCCGAAATGGTCCACCGTTAATCAAATCAAAACAAGTGGAAAACCTGGAGTGTGATGGGATGCAATGCCTCTCTCGGGTTCGATGGAGTGCGACAGGGGAGCACAAAATGGCTTCATCATCTTCCTAATCTCATTTCCGACGAGGATGCCTGAGATACGAGCACAATCAAGCAGTAAAACTTTTCAACGCATAATTGAATAAAAGATAACCCCAATTCAATTCTATTTTATTGCACTTGAAATTCCTTTCAAGTGGTGTTAATTTAATCTTCGCTGCCTTTGGGAGCAGTGGGACCCATATCACAATGCGAACACGAATTAATCACACCCAGGAGTATTTAGATTTTCCACTCGTGTGATCTAAAAGACCATCCCAATATTTTCTATGAAGTACATGTGTTGTTTTTATAATGATAGATTAAGTGAAGGACTGACATGCAGGGTATTTAAAAGTCCCTGCACGCCTCACATCTCGTGCGATACTTGAGTTTGTTTTGAACATAAATCAAAGAGAACAAGAACCCTTCTCCTGCAGAACTAGAAGATACTGTAAAGTACCGCGAGGTGGCTCCCCTTAAAGATGGCATGCAGCACTGTCGGCGACATATCATAAAAATAACACTATTACTTTGTTATTTAAACATTTTTTTCTCATTTTATTTCTGCGCTGCGCCTAGTTTATTCATTTTCACCCTATTTCACCCTATGAATATACTCTAGATTCGTTCTTCTAAGGTTACTTCATATATTCATGCTGTAGGTTTAGGCCCAGCCCACAATATAGACCATACAAAGAATTTATTGATTCTATTCAGCATAACTGACCAATGAGTGAGTCTTGTGTTACTTGCACTGAGCCGCAAAGACTGCTTTGTTGGCAGGCACTATTAAAAGAGTGTCTGTTACATTCACTGTTGTATTGGCCTTATGCACAGGGCCTATTCAATCACTTCTCAAAGGCATCAATTTCAAACTCTCCGAGACTGATCACCTCGTGTTCTTTCTGTGGTCGGATAATTCAGTCGTCAATAGCCCTTTCCCTCCTCGCCTGTCAGTCACACTGAGCAGTTCTTTATTTTGTCATGCATATTCAATAGGGTAGGCGGTCATATGAGTGTTCAGTAAAGTAACCTTAGAAGAACGAATCTAGAGTATACTTCCATGGCGGCAAAAACGATTTAATTTGTTAAAAAATTTGAAATTTGTAATTTTAGTTTCATTTACCCCCGTGATCTCACTGAGGAGGAATCCTGTACTGTACAGTATTAAAATATAATTTACGTCTGTTGTCCACGTCAATGTTGAAAATGTGACTTGACAGGCATGGATCGTTCAACCCGGCGAATACATCTCAAGTCCCCGACGATGTTGAAACTCCTCCAAGCGTCTATTAAAAGGCACCGAAAGGACGAGAAGAAATACTTGATGTCGATCTGACAAGTGATATCATGTCAACGGAATCCTAAGCGGCTAAATGCACAATACATATATGAGCTAAATTGCTATTTGGCGTAGAGAAAATTAGATAAGTGGGAAAAGACTCGCCTCTCTAGCCACTTTAAGGGGAAACGTGGCATTCTCTCACGATGGAGAAAGCCTTTCTGCCGCCTCGACCTCCCAGAGGGACTTAATTGAAGCTTTAATCGTTGGTCGGAAAAGTGGGACTTATATTACATGGAAGTATGAATCTTGACGAACTGTGATGGGTGATGGAAACACACGCCATGACTTAAGCCAAGCGCACATTTGCGACAATTAAAACTCAATGCGTTAGGGGTGTTTTTAAAATCGACTGACCCGGCTGAATGATGAGTCGACAGCGTTGGGTCAGTCGATTTTAAAAACACCCCTAAAGGCCTGTCTACACGATCATACATTTGTTCAAAACATCATCATACATTTGTATGATGATATCCATGCTTGTCGTGGATTTCCGTCTACACAATGCAGCTAAAATTTTGAACATCATCATATGTCATCACACATTGTTCAAAACAGCATCATAAACTTGTATGATGATGTTCAAGTTTGTTGTGGATTTCGATCTACAGTCCAACATTCATGGGCATTTGTTTGATGAAGTATGATGGAGAAAGGATAATGTTGGATGCTGTTCAACTTTGTTGGGAAAACCGTCCACACGATCATACATTTGTCCATGAACATCATCATACAGTTTTTTGGGGATGTTGTGCATTTGTTGGCAAGATGAAACATGCAGCTAAAAATTTGAACATCATCATACATGTTCAAGTTTGTTGGGAAAATAGTCCACACGATCATACATTTGTCCATGAACGTCATCATACAGATATATGATGATGTTTTGAACAAATGTATGATCGTGTAGACGGGCCTTAAAAATTTGAACATCATCATACATGTTGGTTGTTGTTCACGTTTGTTGGGAAAACAGCCTACGCAATCAAACATCTGTTTTGAACAAATGTATGATCGTGTGGACAGGCCTTAACGCATTGAGTTTTGTCGCAAATGTGCGCTTGGCTTTATTCCAACGCGGCATCTACACATCACTGACGGGCCATCCTGAGCTAATCAAGGGTTCTTATGCTCTCTCTCTCTCCCTCCCAAANTGTCAGGTTACGTGATAACTCGACCCTAGGATAATTCGCCCCCCGCCCCGATAATTCGCCCCTGGGATAATTCGCCCCCGACCCATTTTGTTGCTGATTCATGTGTTTCAGTAAAACTATTAGGCCTACCTGTGCATATTAATACATGTACATTGTACATGTAAATCATGAGTGGAATATAACGTTACGGCGTCAAACAAATACAACAGGTTTCCCACAGCAACTGGTCGCTTCTTATTAAGAAAATAAGCCTCCTCATTGGCAAAATGATCTCGGACTACGCAATCTGAAAGTTTAGTTCTTGGAACATAACCTGCCTGAAATTCTGAAAATTCTAAGTGTTATCATGCAGTTCGACATTAAACAAATGGGCCGCTGATCAAGCCAAATGTGTCAGCTAGGAGTGTCTTGATATGAAAATTTGAAGGCTTCCAAAAATGAGTAATTCCGCGTTCTGAAAAAGTGAAATTACCAAGTAAATCAATGCCATGAGCCCCCCTCCCCCATCTGGCAATCAGCAAATACATTGAATCGAGAGCAGGGACCAATTCCATAAAAGCATTCTAACTTGGAATTATACTAGGGCTTAGCATTATTTAGCTCTTTCCACGAACTTAAACACGAGGAAACCGGAGTGCCGGAGAAAACCAATGCTGTCAGAGAGAGAGAGTCACTTGACGAACAGATAAGTGTTTTTATTGCGCCACTCTGAAAGCCAAATTGGTCGTCATCCAATAAGAGGATTAGCCGCTACGTTTTTCTTGGTTTCCATTCTACTTTCGTCTGACAATACGGGTCAGGTCGAATTATCTTCAGGGGTGAGTTATCCTCGGAGCGATTTATCCTAGGGGGCGAATTATCCGGGAGGAATTACTAGTATTCGGGGGCGAGTTATTCTAGGGGAGAATTATCCTGGGGGCGAATTATCCGGGGGTGAGTTATCCAGGGGCGAATTATCCTAGAGCCGAATGTCATGCACCCCGATATGAGGTGTCCCCCAACAAAAGATTCTGACGGAATATGGGTCAGCTACAATAGTACAAACATGACAAAAGAAGCGGACATCTGGTGTCGGGAGCATTAGATTCTATCACGCCTGTTTTGTCCGATTCACTCTTCGATCGCGCGGTTATATTCACTCACGTTATCATAACCATGGCTTCGCACTCACGCAGCAAACTTTCATTGTGAGGTTGAACAATAAAAATCGGATAACCTTCGATGAAGATGAACATCTAGTGAAAAACCTTAATTGCATGTAGTTAAAAGTAGATATCAATTTGCTGCTTCGTATTTCTTCTGGGGCCAAAAGGTTCGTTAGTCAACCTCAAAAGTGCGTTTAATGGCCCAGGGGCCTGTTTCATAATGTGACTTTCAGCTAATCGTACCTTTCCCGAATGGAAAATGCATTGAGTTAATAGTACTATTAGCTTAAAGTCACTTTATGAAACAAGCCCCTGAGTCATAAGGAGATCCTCAGTGACATCTATCATCTCGCATGAGGAGTATTCGGAGATATTGAACATTATTTTCCTGGGGAAATGGATGATAGACTAACCGAGGATCACCTCAGAGGGAAGGGAGGGAGGGTATGAAAGTTGGTTGCCTTTACCTAGCGCCTGGCCTCTGCATCATGGCCCCGGAACCGATTTGCAACCACATTCAACAAACCCGTCACGCCATCGAAAGCTGGCTGAAGAAGGATCACGAACTCACGGCGTTCCGCTTGATGTCACTCACGCAGCCAGCAATTTCAGGTGGCTCGCCTGCGGCACACTGGTGGCATTTCCGGCGGCCCACCAACTTTTATGCTCAGCGGCAACTTTTATGCTCAGGTGGTCCACATGCGGCGGAGAGTTGGTTCACAGGTGGCCCATCAGCGGCCGACTGGTGGCTAACAGGTGGGTAACCAGCAGCAGACTGGGTTGCTTCACCACTGGCTAGCTGATGGTATATGGTTCGTGGTTGCAAATCGTCAGCCTACATGTGGCTTTGAGGGGCAGGAACCCAACTAGTGGCGTGTCACAGGTACGACACACACATCCTGAGCAGAGATATAAAATACACTCCGAGAATCTTCACATAGTGCCACTTTGGTACAACGTTCGTCTATCACATGATCACGTTATAAAGGGTGTTGAGATGTCACATGCTTGAAAAAAATTGGGAGGTCAGTGTTTTTGAAGCTATCAACAGTCTGGTGGCAAATCTTCCTTTTTTCATTTTTCTGATGCTTATTTGCCACCTCTGGCCCACCGGTGGACCACCTGCGTTTCAGAGTCGGCTGACCCAATTTCTAAAAACTCCGAATATCGGACTGAAAACCTCCCTATTGTCTGTAACCTGCACTGTAGATGATTATTGTGGTAAGATTTCTTAATATTGTGAAAAAAACTGCAATAAGCACAGGTGGCCAGAAGGTGGCCCGCATTAGGCAGAAATAGCCGCCGGTGGCCGCCAGTTGCGCTGAAAGGGTAAATGTCGTCCTGGTTATATCCAAAGACAGGATCTCAATCTTCACTAAAACAATACCCTGGGTGTACTTTCGGTAGCTGAACATCACCCAGCATCGTAGTATGACACCTGGATTCGAGGTTGTCTCGCCCGTGATCACATGACCGCCTGAAGAATGTCATGAACAGCTACACTCAACAAGTACCGCGGCGCGAGACCGCGAGATTCCACGGGATTTCTAAATAGGACTCGTTCCTAGGCACTGATTGCGGATGCTGGGTGATGTTTGGCTGCCGAAACTTCACCCAGGGTATTGTTTTAGTGAACACTGAGATCCTGGGTGATCTTTGTATATACCCAGGACGACATTTACCCCTTCAGCGCCAGTTGCCGCTCCTTGGCCACCTGCGGCCCACCGGAACTTGCTGGCTGGGCGCTATATCCAATACATGGCAGAATAACACAGGCTCGACGAGCCTATTATAATTGTAAGGCGTAGGGGTTTCAGGATTGTTTAGTATAAATCAACATCACAAGCGAATTTGTTGTTTGCGTAAAATGATACGTTTTATGGGATGAAGGTTACAATAAACTGGCCGTTTTTTTGAGAGAAGGTATGAATTATTAATGTAGGGCCTACCGGTACATAACTCTTATGAAAGACGTAGTTGAAAATTAACACGCCTAGCCTTCTCCCCTGCGAATAATGAGTCGGTCATGACCATGTGGGTGAACAATGCACGCCAGCCTGGTGGCGACCGGGTTCACGAAGTGACGTTCAGATCATGAGACTGCAGTAAAGGGCGGCGCACACGAGNGGTTGGGGTCGAAAATTTGTGAATTCTGGAGATTGACTTCTTGCTTATTACCAACATATAGAAACATGTACATGTACCTCGGAATAAAATAAGTGTATTTTTGTAGTTTTTAAGCAGCTACGTAATGAGGGCGGCGCTGCACTAGCACCACACGGCGTCGCTTCGAGCGTTGTGACCAAAATGTCGTTTTTCTAACGTTATTTCCAGTTATTCTCGCAAGAAAATAACCCGTTTGTTTTGACCACTGGACAGTAAAACTTACATCATCGCGTAGCAGATGAAATTTCCTTTGAATTTCATTACGTTTTTTCTTGAAATAAGAGATACGATTATTTCTGTAGAAAAATGTACATGTCATTTTCTCATGAAATTACCTAAAATGACGTCAATGACGTCGCTCAGGTCACACCGCTCGCAGCGCCGACCTGTCGGGATAATAAAATGGATATGACTTTTTGTGTATTTTGATCTATTTTGTGTTAATTTATATAAAAAATAGTCATTTCTTATTACATACATGACGTACACCCTTAATCAAAAGTAAATGCACAGCTAATCAACTTAAATATTTCCCAAAATCTTCAGCGGATCAACCTTTGCTTTTCACGGCAGTTATTTAGGGCATCAAGACACATTTTGAGACCAAAAATATCATGAACTTGCATAAGTTGTATTTTTGACAAAAGTTTGAAATTTCTATAAAAAAGTGTGATTTTCAATCGCATATTTTTTTGAAGTGAAACCAACGTCATTTTAAAGCTTTCCTGTTTCTATACACGAATAAATTTTCAAATTTTCAATTGGAGCTTCCATGTCGTAATTATGAAGAATATATTCGAAAGTTTCAGCCGAAACTCCAGTCAACAGTTCAAGTCTTATTTTATAGTCGACCTTTCCTTATTGTTCCAAGACCAAGCTCACGGAATAATAAGTCCCATTCATCGTAAGTCAAGTTAGTAAATGGCGTCAATTCCGTAAGAGGTTACGTAGGCTTTCCTGCCTTCATTGGTAAGGAATTGTAAGGAGGAATTAAGAAAGGTGACACCGGCACTCATCTCACACAAAAGACCGCCTGGCCTTGGATTACTCGATAGAGTGTCATCAGGAGTAACTATTGTTGACTAGGCCATGAATAGGCCTATTCACAATATTCAGCAGTCTGGGTAGGTCTAAATGAGACGGAAGGAATAGCCCCGACTTGACTGGAAAACCGAACGAAATTCATTTTGGAAAGTGCTCTGTAACTTCTGTTCACCACGGAATTTTTTAAACCTGAAAAAATAATTTTGCTGGGAAACAAACAGGCTTTAAAATGACGTTGGTTTCACTTCTAAAAAATATGCGATTGAAAATCACACTTTTTAATGGAAATTTCAAACTTTTGTCAAAAATACAACTCATGCAAGTTCACACCTCCTGCTTTTACTCTGGTTCAGACAACTGGTAGTGGGAGGAGCTTAATTTTGAGCAGGCGATGGTTGGTTACACAATGTTATGCAATGTTATGATCCTGACCCTTGGAGATCAACACAGCCTGAAGTACTTCTTGGAACCTGAATGCTTGAGTCAATATCCAATTAACTCCATACTTTTCACTGGTATTCTAGCTGCATATGATACTGCTGTGTAACTGTTCTTTCTATGTTCAATTAACCCTTGCATGTGGCCATGAGGTGACCACTGCGTAGCTGGGTTGATACATTTTATCAACATACCATCTTCCCAGGTGTAAGAAGTCAGTTCATTAATGATTTGGCAGTACAGTCATGGACATAAATTTTGTCTACACCTGATACATCGAATATTTCAAATACTACTGGGCCAATTGAAAATACATCTTGTTGGTCATATTTCTGCATCAAAATTTGGGAAATTTGGAGATGTCGTAATTATGCAATAGCTCATCGGAAAAAATCTTAAAAACCAACTTTTTTATTATGTAGGCCTAACTTTTTTGTGATTTTTGTTGCAATTTTGATACACTTGAAATTTCTTAGGATTTTGGGCTTTGTTTCATCAAAATATGTCAAGTGGTTGCTGAGATATTTGAGAAAATCGAAATTTTGATAATTTGAGATTTTCATGCTTTTCAGGAAATTTTGATGCTATTAGATAAAGCTAACCTCAGAATATGTGTTTACAACGTTTTGTGTTAACTGGGCAGAAATATTGCACATTTTTTTGAAGTATCAAAATGTTGATATATTTTGAAAAATGTGCTTCACTTCTAACCATTTTACGCTAAACGTTCCAAAACTTACTACTTTTAAGTTTTTAGGTGAGCTCCCAAAATCCTTAGAAAATTCCACTCTATCATAACTGCAACAAAATTCACAAAAAAGTTACACAATAAACATTTTGATTTTTTAAGGTTTTTTTCTGATGAAGTGTTAAGGCTGATTCATACTCCNTGTAATGACTGTCATCTTAAGGTGACTCAGAAATGGCGTTCGCTGATTGGGCGCATTTTCTCAGGCGCCAAGTACTCCAGCAAATCAAGCGAAATCTCTCAGGGGTTTGTCTGCGGTGACGAAGGGAGCGAGCAGTAAGAACGCCTGATATTCTCAGGATGATGGCCATAGACATAGCCGTAACACTGAACCACTGGACAATACTGATATTAAAACCCAAATGCGGCGATGACCTATATTCAACATCAACACTGACCCCAATTATCAACTCATCCATAAGGGCGATCCCTTTATTTTAGTCCCAAGAAGGCTACCTGAACACTCGTGCACTATATGTGTGTACACACATCGTCTCTCCATACACGTCGGTTATGCGTGGATCAAATAAAATGGCGAACTGACTCGTCTGCTACGGGGCAATTCTGGACTTTTCTGCTTATTTCTCGGTGATGAAGGATTACATACGGTTCAAAATAAATAGGGGAGGAGATCTTGATACACATCATTGTGTAAAGGTGATGTATTCTTCTGATTTTTTTGCATGCTCTCGTTATTTTGTACACAAACGTTGAGTTTTGTGATGCTCTATACATTCTCCATACATCGCGATCGTGCGCCCAAACAAAGGTGTAGATTTTTGGAAAAAACGCAAATGATACGCAAATTCTATTGGCGTTACATTACACTTATTAGTGAAATTTCGTGCCAGTTGGTGCAATATTAACTGAAAAAACCCGTGTGACAAGAAATGATCTGGCACGAAAATAACGTCACTTCGTGAACAATAGTAACATTTCTGAAGATGGTGAGGAAAAGGTGCGTACTCTGAACATGTAACAAATGGCGATCACATTATTCGCATCAGCTTGCATAACCAAATCTGCCCGTGATGTACCACAGGGACGACGAAGATGCATTGTTGAATGGGTATATCGGCTGGATGGAATGATGATGTCTGCGGCTACGTGACGTACAGTCATTGACATAAGTTTATCTACACCTACTACCTTGAATATTTCAAATACTACTGGGCCAATTTTAACACGGTTTGTACCACATGAAAGTATATAACCTTGGTCATATTTCTGCATCAAAAGTTTGGAAATTTGGAAATATCATAATTATGCAATAGCTCATTAGAAAACCCCCTAAAAATCAACATTTTTATTATGGAATTTTTTTGACTTTTGTTGTAGTTTTGATAGAATGCAACTTTCTAAGGATTTTGGGCTTTGTTTCATCAAAATATCTCAAGTGGTTGCTGAGATATTTGAGATTATCAAAATTTTGATAGTTTGAGATTTTCGTGTTTTTCNAGTTTTGATAGAATGGAACTTTCTAAGGATTTTGGGCTTTGTTTCATCAAAATATCTCAAGTGGTTGCTGAGATATTTGAGATTATCAAAATTTTGATAGTTTGAGATTTTCGTGTTTTTCAGGAAATTTTGATGTCGTTAGTTAAAGCTAACCTCAGAATATGGGCTCACAAAATTTTGGAACTTTTTGCTTTAACTGGGCCGAGATATTCATATTTTCAGAATATCAAAATGTTGATATGCTAAACTCTTTAACTTCGGACAGCTGTAACTTCCAACCAGTTTACGCTGAAAGTTCCAAAACTTCATTCTCCTACGTTTCTAGGTGAGCTCTGTCTACTAATATCAATTTTTTTTGAAAAATTGGAAATTCTCAAAATATCGAAATTTTGATAATCTCAAATATCTCAGCAACCACTCAAGATATTTTGACGAAACAAAGCTCAAAATCCTTAGAAACTTCCACCCTATCAACCCTGTAACAAAAGCCACAAAAAAATTCCATAGTAAAAATGTTGATTTCTAGGGGTTTTCTAATGAGGTATTACATAATTACATGACTGTATGATATTTCCAAATTTCCAAAAGTTTGATACAGAAATATGACCAAGGTTATATACTTTCATGTGGTACAAACCGTGTTAAAATTGGTCCAGTAGTATTTGAAATATTCAAGGTAGTAGGTGTAGATAAGCTCATGTCAATAGTGAGCTTTCGCAAGCGCCCGGTTAGGCCATACGACAACGTTTATCTATTGTGTGTGTATACCCACACAATAGATAAACGTCGTCGTAGGGCCTAAACGGGCGCTTGCGAAAGCTCACTATTGACTGTACATGTATGTATGTAAACTACAAAACAGCTAGGAAGTAAAACATTGCAACTATTAGACACTGCGCTTTTTCCGGTTTTGCGTTAATGGCATTTTTTGGCGCACGAAAGTGGAGCTGCATATGACACCATCAGTTCGGTACAGCAGATTATGTTACGAGCACAAATACCATTCACAGAAAAAAGAGAAAATTCAGTTTCTGACTCTGACAGTAATATTTCAAACATAATAATGTATAATGAACTGCAGCCTACTCTGCAATCGGCTGTGCTAAATCATAGACTCTCGATTTTTTGAGGAGAGTGTATTGCTGAACACATTTGTATGGGCTTGAGCATTTGTATTACACTGACGCCTGACGTCATAAGGTAACACACCTTAGTGATGAGCCGAATGTGAGATGAAACAGTGGCTCTATACGTCACATGATTCATCTGTCCCCATTTTAATAACCCGGGCTGGGTTGTTCAAAACACCGTTTGTGCTATTTTAGCGTTATCTCTAACATGGTGTTATCTGCAATGGGCTGCTTAACGGATGGAGATCCAACATCAAGAATAGCACTAAAACGTAATGTTAGTGACAACTGTTTTGAACAACCGGGCTCTCTGCTCACCAAATCTGCAAAATACGGGTAAATCTACTGGTTAAGTTCACCACTCGGTGTAAAATGCCACGGTGTGCGAGTTTCATTGTTCCCCTCTCTATGTACTCTCGTCACTCTCGTTATGGTCCCTACATATCAATGTAGGGACCATCTTGATATCACTGGGTAGGTAGGAAATTTTTCTTTCTTTCTTTCTTTCTTTCTTTCTTTCTTTCTTCCACACTCAATTAACACACGATTGCAAGAAAACTGCTCAATTACCTCAAAATCAAGCAGTACCATCGAGTAGTCAATACTTGTATCCAGGTCTGAAAGGTTAGATAGTTTAAAAAAAGTTAACTTACGATGGTTTTTGAAGATTGTTTTATTCTGAAGTGATGAAGTTAAATATCTGCCTCAGTTTTTTTTTTGCCTTGGGCTGGTAAATACGGTGGATCCGTATCCAGCTCGACTAGGCTACTCTTCATTCCACATCGCTCCACTTGGCGCATGGTTTATGGCCGATATCTCCGCAACGGGTGGGTCAAATTTGACATACCATACATGAATCGATTTGTCTTTTTTACCGCTACAGCCATCATCACTGTCATTTTCCCTAAAAACGTGACATAAAGAAGTTCTTTCACCAATCACCAATCAAAGCTCGTGTTTACGGCGGAAATGGCGGCCATTTTGACATGACGCAATGCATCGTGCATGTGTAAACTGCACTGAACATCGCAGCGAAATGAAATGGGTTTTGAGAAAGGGATCCATTACGTTGGTTGAAGATAGAAAGATACCGACAAGAAAGAAAAGTTGATTGATTTATGATATGTCAAATTTCACCAATCCGTTTCGGAGATATCGGCCATAACGCGCCAATAGAAGTGGAATGAAAAGTAGGCCTATAGTTTTCATTCACTTCACCCAAAGTAGATAATCTATTTTTGATTTTAACCATGTCATAATGAGCAAGAAGGACTGGGTATTGGGTGCTTTTTCTTTACACGTGATTTAAAAACTATGCATGTGAAAACATTGCAACACTGACACGGGACAACATTTTACAGTGCTCGGTTTGTTTCCGCCCATAGCCTCAAAACGTACCGAAATTATCCAATTTAACTTTCAAGCGGAACACGATGATTCCTCGTATCCATTATCTATTTGTAATTTGATACTAGCCTTGTCATTTTAACATTATTGGAAAACACTTGAATATGTGATATATTTCTGAACTGACTTAATTGCAGACTTATTTGTGAACGGCGTACTTTTTCTCACACTCCTAGGACCTTATTCACAAAGCTCCCGTAACTTTAAGCGTACGCAAATCCTTTGTCAGGCTGTTAGTGAACAATAGGTTGTCCGCAAAAGGACAATAGTTTGCGCTCTCCCGTAAGTTACGGGAGCTTCGTGAATAAGGTCCCAGTGTTTCCGTCTGTCAGTTCATGGAGGTACCTCCACGGTCAGTGTTGCCCCTAAATTTGAGAAACGCTCGCAAATATCTGTGTGTCAACCCCATTGTCAAGTCGCAGCTTATTCCGTCAGACAAGAGGATGGGAACACTCACAGATGGGAACACTCAAAAATGTTACATCGCTGCCCAGGTTTCCGTATTTTGTTTGGAACAAATCACCTTAACTCGCAACGTTGGGCATTATCCATCATTCATTAGCTCACTGGGGTGAGCTATTACGATGGTGCAGCGTCCGTCGTCGTCCGTCGTTGTCCGTTAGCAGGGCACGTTTCGTAACCGCTGGAGCTATTGATCTGAAACTTGGTACATATATACCCCTAGGTCAGATGACCCACGACGCCAAGTTTCGGTCCGATTCGACTCTCAGTTTGGCCACCAGGTGGCAGAAACCAAAAACACAAAAAGTGCAATAACTCCTGAACTAATGACTAGATCATCTCCAAATTTTTATCATAGGTGTAGCTAACAAGGATACATAACAGATATATATAACAGGATACATTGCAGCATTGTGCAGACACTTCCAAAAGAAACTGTAACAACAGCATAGATACATGTATTTAAAAAAAACAGCACAAAAACGACACACAGTATACAATAAATCGGAAAGTCGTCTCCGAATATTTCGCAAATTTTCGACCCCAATCGGGGTCTTCCTCAGGCGCTATGTAGAAGAGATCCCAGAGGCGAAATATTCGGAGACGACTTTGCGATTTATTGTAACAACAGCATTGTAAAAACAACACTTAACAAAATCATTTTCATTCTGGCTTTACCCTTCACTCCCTGCCAATGCGATCTTTTCTTACCAATGGTCGTTCTACCCCTTGACCAAAGTACCTTAGAAATTTGACCCAACTCCGCTGTCCTTATCAATAGGGAACCCCGATCACGCAGACCACGCGAGAATATACGCGTGGGTTTGAACTGATAGTACACCGACGCCACCTATTATTCATGACGATTCAAGGTGTGAATGGCCGTGCTTGGTGAACCGCATTTCTCGAACAATGAGCCTCTATAGGTGTCGCGTCTGCTCTATCAGTCTCACGTGACCAATTGGCGCTCCCCATTTTGCATGATCCGTGGACTGACTCTTGACATTAGGGTCGGCCGCACACAAACTCAGTTAGTGCTTAGCCTATCGGTGTTAAAATGCACGGAAGAATGTAGAGCTGCACTGTCGGCATGGGCTCCGCTAGCGCTAGCGGAGTTTCTATGCGGCCACCCCTGGTTGCTTCATACTTATGCCTAGGTCACATATCCACTCCGGGGCCCGTAGGCTACGGCGAGTAAAAACAGACATTTTGGCCAATTTCCGCCAATTTCGTACGGTGCCCGGCCGATCCCCTCACGGTTGCCACGGGCACCGGGACATTTTTCACCAGCCGTACGGGCGCCGCATTCATTAGCTGGCTGCTCCCAATTCTCCCGGCGTTTTCATCTGACCGGTAGGCCGTAGAAAGCCCGCAGAGGGCCCCAGTGTCCCCTACGGGTCCTGTGCGTGCTCCTGCCGGTGACCGGACGAGCTTCGCACGGTTTTTTCTGCCAATTCTCGTGAAAAAAGTTTGACGGGCGCCTTGCGGTTCTCAGGGGTGCCGCCACCCGGCCGCGGGCGCCATGAATACCCCGGCCGGGCCCCAACTGGGCGCCTTGCGGCGCATCTGTTCATCGGACGGAACCCGGAAGCTGAAATCCACGGCAAGCCGCCGGGTGGGGAAAATCGTATATGGTAGGCCGGAGTGGACTTTTAATTCTTATTTAATGGACCCATTAAATGCTATTTTATGGATACATATATTCGGGCAATTAATGGGTCCATTATTTCTGCGAATGGCGTCTATGGTAGGCCGGAGTGGACTTAATTCTTATTTAATGGACCCATTAAATGCTATTTAATGGGTACATATATTCGGACAATTAATGGGTCCATTATTTCAGCCAATAGTGTCTTGTTTTTATATGGACTCATTAATTTGAATATAACATTTAATGGGTCCATTAAATAAGAATTAAGTCCACTCCGGCCTACCATAGGCGTCTTGTTTTTATATGGACTCATTGTATATGTACCCATTAATTCGAATATATGGACCCATTAATTCGAATATATGGACCCATTAATTCGAATATATGGACCCATTAATTCAAATATATGGACCCATTAACTCGAATATATGGACCCATTAATTCCGACACGAACTTCCGCCGGTAAATACCCCATTTGACCAATCATAATTCAGTTTTGTCGGCGGAAGTGAAGTGGTGCGAATTAATGGGTCCATATAAAGCCGAATCCTGATTGGTGGAATCCGGTATTTACCGGCGGAAGTTGTGTTGTATTTAATGGGTCCATATATTCGAATTAATGGGTCCATATATTCGAATTAATGGGTACATATAATCGAATTAATGGGTACATATATTCGAATTAATGAGTCCGTATAAAAACAAGACGCTATTGGCTGAAATAATGGACCCATTAATTGCCCGAATATATGTATCCATAAAACAGCATTTAATGGGTCCATTAAATAAGAATTAAGTCCACTCCGGCCTACCATAATCGTACGGGGCCCGGTGGATATGAGACCTAGGCTTTACTCCTGTCCCCTCATATTTTCAATTTTGTTACTATTAGGTTGGCCCAAAAAACCGCACATCAGCACATCACTTCCGCTACCCAGAGCCCCCAAACCTACTGACAGCGTCTGAAGAAGAATCTTTCTAGAGGACAGAATACATCACGATATCCCGATTTAATCAGTGGTCTTGTAAAGCAAGGTTTGAGGTCCTTGGCCAACTGAATTCGCGGTTAGCCCGTAAAACGAAGTGGATCAAGAAGCTTATCTACCGGTATCTGATCGTTTGAGCCCAAGGCCAGTAAAAAAATACTTATGTTTATCGTCCAGGAGGTTTCTCACAATTGGCAAGGGGGCACCTTTTTATTTTTTATTCCGGCCTGGGCATAAGCAGTGCAATCGCTTGCAAATACTTTACTTTCGTCTGTCTAAGGTCCCTTCATTAAACACCAATTCATTATGTATGCACTGGCCAAGGTAAAGGCCTTTCAATATGACTGGCTGGCACCATGGCCATTGGTCATTTCTAGCTCAGCTGAGCAAAGGTCAGCGGAGCTAGTCATATGTACACAGGCGTCCGTCTGTGTGTGTGGGTGTGTCTGTGTGTCGTCCGTTAAACTGGCACGTTTCGCAACCGCAAGGCCCAGCGACATGAAAGTTGGTGGAGCTGTAGGCCCTTGGGAGGGCTCGAAACAGAACCCGCAATTTTTCCGATTTTACCTACATAATGCCCTCCAGGGGGCATTTTGCGCAAAATGAAATGTCTCAATATCTCAGCCCCTATCATAAATATGTCGACCAAAAGTGATGGATTAGATAGGTTGATATTTTCTACATCCGTTCAAAGGGAAAATAATGTTAAATCTGTCCACCAGGGAGTGCTATTCAACAAAATCAAAAACAGGGGTATTTGAATTTCCCGCCCTTCAAAGTTCCTAGAGTGACTCTGTAACTGGTGTCCTGTCCACCTATATGTAGCCAGTGCCAGTGGTACACTGAGACTGGACTGATACTATGTTGAACCTTATCTCACAATTCTGAGCTGGACACTCGCCACCTGGCGGTAACGAAAGTTTTGGCCTTTGCTACCAGACTCTCTCCTGAAAGAGAGAGAGGCTGGTGACGCGACTCTCTCCTGAAAGAGAGAGAGGCTGGTGACGCGAGACTACAGCGGAGCTAGTCATATGTACACAGGCGTCCGTCTGTGTGTGTGGATGTGGGTGTGTCTGTGTGTCTGTGTGTCGTCCGTTAAACTGGCACGTTTCGCAACCGCAAGGCCCAGCGACATGAAAGTTGGTGGAGCTGTAGGCCCTTGGGAGGGCTCGAAACAGAACCCGAAATTTTTCCGATTTGACCTACATAATGCCCTCCAGGGGGCATTTTGCGCAAAATGAAATGTCTCAATATCTCAGCCCCTATCATAAATACGTCGACCAAAAGTGATGGATTAGATAGGTTGATATTTTCTACATCCGTTCAAAGGGAAAATAATGTTAAATCTGTCCACCAGGGAGTGCTATTCAACAAAATCAAAAACAGGGGTATTTGAATTTCCCGCCCTTCAAAGTTCCTAGAGTGACTCTGTAACTGGTGTTCTGTCCACCTATATGTAGCCAGTGCCAGTGGTACACTGAGACTGGACTGATACTATGTTGAACTTTATCTCACAAAATGGCCACTGTGCTTTTCATCACTTGAGAAGTTCAACCTGCTTTTATATCGTGACTATCTTTCATCAGGTAAGGTGACATACTTCAACTCATTCTTTTAAGCGGGGCAACAGTCTTAATGCCTAATTGGTAACTTAGATCATTCAAATAGGTAGATTTGAACAGTCCATGGAGCATGCATTGACACCAGATGATGATCAACCTCGTCACCATGAATTACAGTAGTGCTAGCTGTGATCTCACTAACCACCGGGGGCCATCCAGGCTACCAAGTAGCTTTACCCTGTTTATAGTGGTATTTATGTCATAGCAAGGAACTAAGCCTGGCATATTGCTCATAACTGATATGTACCTCCCTCTGTCATTAGACTATTATGTCCAACCCAGTGAGCACATGGTCCATGGACCATTTCATTTACCGGTTCCCATCCATTAACCATGTTAACCCCTTACCACCGCGTGGGTGTCATTAAGATCTATCTCGATTCACCAAGAATTGCAGGCCTATTACCTGGTATTAACCCTTCCTCACCTGTGACCCAGTAGGTCTCATAATGATAGCTAAATGTATCTCAATTCATAAGTGATATATTAACCCCTTCCCACAAAATGGCTCTGATATGATACAACATGTATCATCTCGATTCATGAAGTCATATTAACCCCTTCCCACCCAATGGGTGTAATACGCCATCCATCTCGATTCATCCAGAGATATTAACCCCTTCCTACCCAAGAAGATCCGGGGATAAGATATCTTTTTTGATTCACGAAGTGATATTAACCCCTTCCCACCCAGTGGGTTAATACGACATCTATCTCGATTCACCAAGAGATATTAACCCCTTCCTACCCAAAATGGTCTGATAAGATATCTTTTTCGATTCATTAACACCTTTCCACTGAACTGATTTCCATGAGGAACGCTTTGCTTGCTAACCATTAAAAAGGCACACTATTCGTACTTGTATCTCGTTTCCCCTCTTTCAGCCTCCTGAGTTAGCAGGTCATAGTCAGCTGAGCGCAAGGCCCATGGGCCTCTTGTTGTTGAATAGAATAGAATTATCCTTTGTATAAGTATTCCAGGAGGCTAGACCTCTACTGGCATGGCTATGTGGAAGGGACCTTAGACAGACGAAAGTAAAGTATTGTCATGTCCTTGGCCAACTGAATTCGCGCTTAACCCGTAAAACGAAGTGGATCAAGAAGCTTATCTACCGGTATCTGATCGTTTGAGCCCAAGGCCAAGTAAAAAAATACTTCTTATGTTTATCGTCCAGGAGGTTTCTCAAGGGGGGGGGCACCTTTTTATTTTTTATTCCGGCCTGGGCATAGGCAGTGCAATCGCTTGCAAATGTCATCCAGATGACTGATTGTGGTTTTCAGAGTAGAACTTTTAGTATGAACAAACTACAGTTGAACCTCGTTAGGCCTACTGTATATTGAAAAGTGGGGTTCTACAACTGCACTTGTATTTGTAGTACTGCATGGGAAGAAGATGCACTGGAGATTTTTTGGTGCTAAATTCAAAAATAAAAAATAAATTTTTTTAGGCATGCCACTGATTTTAGGCACGGGCGGGAACGATAAACATGAGTATTTTTACTTGGCCCAATTTTGCGTACTGTTATCCAGCTGAGCTCGATAATAGCCACATTCATTGATTTGAGATTGATTTGAGATTCATTGAGATGTTGATAAAGACATGCACGTTTCGATGCAGACTGATAAGCTCCGAACACAGTCAGCCGGCATGTGGAGCTGCACCCTCCTTAGACTATCAGACAATGCAGTTAAAACTGAATGCCATTTCGTAAAAAGATTCTTGGGGTCAAAGCCAGGATGGAATCTGTGGTGGCAAAAATCGACCCGGTTTGCTACTTTACCACCTGCGCTTCATAAATAACTATTCTTCACATTTTTACCTTGTTTCCACTTTTTTTCCATCTAGGCCTAGCCTATAATGCCAGGCCTACCTGTTGCTTTCCAAGTTTTTATCAATGCTTATGAATTATTGTTATTGTTATGTGTAGGCTGAGTATTCTTTTCTTACCGAGCAAAAGACTTAGTTACAGAAAAACCTTTATCAAATCATACTTCCATTTCAATTAACGTTTTTTCGGCAGTTAGAATATCCGTTGGAATCCAACTTTGACAGTCAAAAGGCGCATTCAGCAGCGCCCCAGTTTTATGAACCAGACATGACTCACAGAAAGAGTTCCATTTGTTTCGACTTTTTTCCATCTAGGCCTAGCCTAATGCCAGGCGTACCTGTTGCTTTCCAAGTTTTTTATAAATGCTTATGAATTATTGTTAGTGTTATGTGTAGGCTGAGTATTCTTTTCTTACCGAGCAAAAGACTTAGTTACAGAAAAACCTTTATCAAATCATACTTCCATTTCAATTAACGTTTTTTCGGCAGTTAGAATATCCGTTGGAATCCAACTTTGGCAGTCAAAAGGCGCATTCAGCAGAGCCCCTGTTTCATGAACTCAGACATCACTCTACAGGAAGAGTTCCACAGGGTTATCCCTTTAGACCGGTCTGTAACTCTGTGTTTCATCTTCCCAGGCGTACAACGAAGACGAGTCTAGCCCCTAACAAGCAATAAGGTATGACGACCTTTGAGATAACAAGGGAAGACAGGTTTAAGGCCATTTTTTTAGAAAACGAAGAGTCTTAGAAAAGGTACGGTATGTTGATGGTGTTGTTGTCTGCGAACATTTTGCATGTCATAGTTTTATGTGAATTCTCTTTTCCTCCGATCGCGCCTACACCTTTGCCTCCGCAGCGTTATTGATGGGGGCTTCCTCCCTGTTCGCCTCTGACTTCTCCTCGCTACCCCTTTTCCGCCCGCTCCTATCACAGCAGCACTTAATCAGATCATAAAAAAGCTCCACAATCTCCATCGTTGTTATAACAGTAATACCCAACCAGAAACACATTATGCCTCCGACGCTGCTCAACAGTTTTGCCAACGATATGTCAGGCTTTTCCTCAACGATTTGTACTTCAAATGTCTCCTTTTTCACCATGACAGATACGAAATTCCTTTGAAAACTATCAGTGTTCATCAGAGTGTTTTTAGATTTATAAAGTTGTGTCATGTTGAACTTTCCCGGGCCACTGTGATCAAAGACGTTGAACGCTTCCTTCGATTTCTTGATCTGTTCTAGGATATCAATGGTAAGGTTCCGTTTGTCTTTTACGTGAGAATACAAGGGCAAGTGGAAGGATTCATGCGGCCACTCGGACATGGTCTCTGTTGTGCCATATTCGAACCGATGACACGGAATGGCACAATTACTAATGCAAGACATTGGCGGTCTCAGTCGAAAATCAAACATGCAAGCTACTCTCCGCAGTATTGAACCGAGGTCGGTAGAAATATCCACACAGAATGGCAAGTCTCTGGTGTTGTTCCGAGGATGAATCAGACCAGCGTCTACACAGTGACACTTGGTATTAATATGTTCCTGGATGCACTGTTCCTGACAAGTTTCCTTCTCATACCGAAATTGTTTGCCATCCCATGTCTCGATGGTCGAATCGGTGTTTTCATGACTGCACTCACCGTAAGGTGGCGGCTGGTTCTGCCACCTTGTTGTCACCAGGTAAAAGTTTGCAGCCATGCCGGGAGGAACGTTGAAGCCTTTTTTATCAACATTGGGATAGGATCCAGGCTCGTGTATAATGACTTTAATCCCATGTAACTGAGACTCTTTGTCCACACGGTACTTTTCAGGGTAAAACAAATGAATATCGTCATCAAGGAAGAGTTGCAGCGACAGATCCATGATGGTTCCGCTGCTGGTGCTCGTGTTTCTTGATATGGTAAAGCAATTAAAGTACTGGGGGTGCTTAAAGAGGCGTATATTACATTTATCGGTTACCAAACGTCTGCCTGACTGAACCGTAAACACACAGTTATCAATCATGTTTGCCTTATGGCCGAGACTGTTACGCATGGTATGGTTGAGATTCTGATAGATTGCTCCAGTTGTCGATAGTACCCCTTCAAGGGTGTCGCGATCGACTATTTCAGTCTTAGATTTGGTGTCCGGTGGATCGTAATATTCCGGTTCCTCTTCCGGGTAATCGTCATCCATACCAAAATAGTCTACCTCCTCGTAATTAGGGTCCGTGCTATCGGACTCCGTATCGGTGGGGTCATCTGTATCGTGGTCAAACGGTGAATCTGACCGATCCCAATCCGTCGGACCGGACACCCCTTTACCGTACCCCTTCATTTTGGACGACACATTCTTGAAATACTCCAGGACAAGAATCTCAGCATCGCTGATCTGTCCGAGCTGAAGCTCCGGCTGGCGGCGAAACGGCTGAAGATTACAGATTGTTATATCAGGGAAGGGAACCTTTCGTGGGATTTTTATCTTTTGTTCCTGTTTCGTATCGAATTTGAAATAACCTCTGATGATCTCTGTGACCTGGTAGATCGATATCACAAGAAACAGCAACACAACAGTGGCCCAGAGGAATTTCAGCAGACGACTTTTGGATTTGAATATCCTGCCAACGCCTCGGACTGACGTTGTCAGGCAGAATTTGAGGAAGCATTCCCTGACGGTCTCTGGTTTATTCGCAGGGTTGTAAGGCTTGCCAGCCTCTTTCTCCGAAGCCATGTTGATACAGATCAGGAAAGTAATTATCGTAGACTGGGAGACGTCAGTGACATCAATACCATTTTTTTCATTAACGAGCCAAATCGGAGCGGAGCGGGCAGTTGCGATATTACAGGCTCCAACAGTACCACGTCAAGGGCTCACTTGTCAATGAAAAAATATTGTTAATACTGCTAACAGTGGGCAAGATTAGCAAATCTATCCGTGTTTCAGCTATGAATTCGTCATGCGTCAAGGTCAACGACACCAGAGGGTAATTCTGACATTACATCGCTAATTCCCATTGTTTTCCTTTGATTCAGGTATAGGCTATATGCTTCCCGTCTGGGAGGTACGAAAACACTCATTCCAGTCAACACCGCGAACTTCTCAACGCCAAGTAGAAATGACGACACCACATGTAGTGGGAAATACGTTTACACTTATTTTTATTCGGCGTAACGTTTCAGCTGCATGATAAAATCGTCAAATCACGTTGGGGACGTGTTTTACATCAACCCACGAGAAATCAAGTGGTATATGTCACATTATTTCGAGATCAAAATAACATTTGCTGCAATCAAGTTTTCATTTCCTGACTTTTCCTCCATTGATGTCATAATTCATCTGATGCACGATTTGCATTGAGTACTTTTTTTCAAACTAGACAATCAAAGGCCATTGGAAACAAATACCAATTTATGAACTCACTATTATGCCATTCAGATCCATTTTAGTTCGTCTACGCCAGTGACAACTGCAGGCAATTAAGAGACGCGTAAAGAGCTGCTTTCCTTGCGGAACGACAGATCGCTGTCAGTGGTACACTGTCATATACAACACTGTTTATCAATGTTTATATGATGATACTGAAAATATCGTCATATACGGGAACCAATTTGACTTCCAAACCGATGTTAAAATATGATCAGATTTCACTGATAGAGTTTGCAATCTCGGTGTTCCTTTCCAAGTATCGAGAGATGTGAGGAACGAGGTTACAGAATAAGAACTGAAAATACCCAGATTCGAAGCATACGATCCGACGAATGTTTAAAACTCACTTAAAGCTGGAAGCAGCACAATTTTGAATTCTCGTATCTTATACAGCCTGTCAGCCCAGTTGAACACCACAGAATTCTCAACAAGCACTTCCAGGTAGACAAGGTAATGCTTTACTGCACCGTTTTCCCACAAGTAATAGCAACGTTGAAAGAAACCTGAACGTGTAGTCCGTGCTTGTTGTTGTTGAAAATCCACCCACGTAGTTTAAATTGTAGCTTCCAAGAGAAATTGCATCCGAGTCACCAAAGGCATCTACCATCATCTGGGAGCGCCTCGTGTTCCGTACCCTCCGGGTGACATCACGTCACTGACTGCCGTACTCGGAGGTTTCGATTTATCAAGCGGTAACTCGTCAGCTGACGCTTTCTTTCAATCCGCCGGCGGTAATTCTCTCACGTTTCATTGGCTGAGCTCCCTGGAGTGGAAAAGCAATACATATTTATCACGTGTTTAGCCTTTGGATGAAACTGTCCACTGGCTTCGTGATTAATCCATACCAACGAGAACACATATGATGATACGGAAAATATCGTCATGGACACGGGAACCAATTTGACTTTTAAACCGATGTTAAAATGTGATCAGATTTCACTGATAGAGTTTGCAATCTCGGTGTTCCTTTCCAAGTATCGAGAGATGTGAGGAACTAGGTTACAGAATAAGAACTGAAAATACCCAGATTCGAAGCATACGATCCGACGAATGTTTAAAACTCACTTGCAGCACAATTTTGAATTCTCGTATCTTATACAGCCTGTCAGCCCAGTTGAACACCACAGAATTCTCAACAAGCACTTCCAGGCAGACAAGGTAATGCTTTACTGCACCGTTTTCCCACAAGTAATAGCAACGTTGAAAGAAACCTGAACGTGTAGTCCGTGCTTGTTGTTGTTGAAAATCCACCCACGTAGTTTAAATTCTAGCTTCCAAGAGAAATTGCATCCGAGTCACCATAGGCATCCACCATCAACTGGGAGCGCCACGTGTTCCGTACCCTCCGGGTGACATCACGTCACTGACTGCCGTACTCGGAGGTTTCGATTTATCCAGCGGTAACCCGTCAGCTGACGCTTTCTTTCAATCCGCCGGCGGTAATTCTCTCACGTTTCATTGGCTGAGCTCCCTAGAGTGGAAAAGCAATACATATTTATCACGTGTTTAGCCTTTGGATGAAACTGTCCACTGGCTTCGTGATTAATCCATACCAACGAGAACACATAAGTGAAATCTCCAGTATACATTTTCAAAGAAAATCAATTGACTCTGCTCTTGTATATGCAATAATGCTGGCCAAAGATGCTACTCTTATCTGAAGCGACTTTATCGCTTTCACGCGGAAATCTACCTGTAGTGGTTGTCAAGTTGCAAGTCGGCTTTTTACCGACCACCATCCAAGGCACACCTACATGCCATAGATTCGTGCATTCGATTACTTCCACCGTGCCTGCTCAAGGGCGTAGACTGGGGGGGGGTGCAGGGGGGTGCACAGAGTGCACGTGCACCCCCCTCCCCACTGCAGCAGTGGAGTTCCGCTTGCCAAGCACCCAAAAAAATTTTGCACCCCTTTTTCGGAACAGCACTAAAATCACGTCACAGAGCATCTAGATTCCAAAATTTTCTGGGGGAGGCCCCCAGACCTCCCTCAGGAGCACACCTTTGTGTTACTCTTCAGCGTAGCCTTCTGTGCAATTTCATGCCTATGCTGCACGAGGAGTTCCGCTTTCACAAGAATGTGCACCTCCCCAGGCTCAGACCAGCCTACGCCCTTGCTGCTCGTGTCTCCACGACATCATGCGGTTTGGTGATGACGTCACCATTCGTGCTAGCTCAGGTCTGTTCCAATAGCCCTTCCCTGGGGGGGGGGGGGGGGGGGGGTCG
>NMRB01001276.1:0-21894 GCA_002633025.1 Notospermus geniculatus
TGGACTAGCGATCGTCGAGAGATTCTCAATGAATTTCCTGTAGTAATTTACCAAACCGAGGAAGCTCTGCAACTCCATCACGTTTTCTGGACTTTTGGCCTCATGAATGGCCTTGACCTTATCCGGCTTTGGGTGTAAGCCCTCAGAATCTACAATGAAGCCGATGAATTCCACTGAATCCACACAGATCAAACACTTCGACCAGTTGAGCTTGATACCGTATTCCGCGAACCTATCCAGAACTGCTATCAAGTTAACCCAATGTTCTTCTTCTGTATCACCCTTAACAATACAGTCATCAAAGATGCATTTCACACTTAAGTGCTGCTAGGATCTTATCCATCACTTCCTGGAAAACACTTGGGCTGGATGCCACACCGAATGGCAATCTGGTGTATCTATATAATCCCTTGTGTGTATTTATAGTTACTAACTTACGCGATTTCTCATCCAGAACCACTTGTTGAAATGTACTTGATAAATCTAGCTTGGAAAAGAATTTCCCTCCGTTCAATTCCGCGAAAATGTCTTCAGCCTTGGGAATCGGATACTGTGGTACGTCTAGATCCGGGTTGATAGTGACCTTGTAGTCACCACAAATCCTAACGGAAGAATCCGCCTTATTGACAGCTACTATAGGGCAAGCCCACTCTGATGAATCGATTCGTTCTAGTACCCCATGGCGTTCTAAACGATCAAGCTCTGCCGAAATCTTCGGTTTCATCGAGTATGGAACCTGCCTTGGTTTGTAAAACTTAGGCCTGGCACCCTCCTTCAACTGCAAGGATGCGGTAATCCCCTTAACAGTATCGAGCGTACCATCAAACAAACTGTACTTGGACAGCAAAGCGTCAATCTTCTTAGCCCTGTTATTGGAACGTGCCGAAGTAGGACCACCACTAGGTTTCAGCAAAAGTTCATCGAGTAGACCACGTGAACCCCTAGCAGTCTCCTGGCTACTGAAGATTTTTGACCAGTTTAAACGTATGGCTGCCAACCAATCTCTCCCGAGCAGAGAAGGACCGTCCTCCTCAGGATACTGTGGTACGTCTAGATCCGGGTTGATAGTGACCTTGTAGTCACCACAAATCCTAACGGAAGAATCCGCCTTATTGACAGCTACTATTGGGGAAGCCCACTCTGATGAATCGATTCGTTCTAGTACCCCTTGGCGTTCTAAACGATCAAGCTCTGCCGAAATCTTCTGTTTCATCGAGTATGGAACCTGCCTTGGTTTGTAAAACTTAGGCCTGGCACCCTCCTTCAACTGCAAGGATGCGGTAATCCCCTTAACAGTACCGAGTGTACCGTCAAACAAACTGTACTTGGACAGCAAAGCGTCAATCTTCTTAGCCCTGTTATTGGAACGTGCCGAAGTGGGACCACCACTAGGTTTCAGCAAAAGTTCATCGAGTAAACCACGTGAACCCCTAGCAGTCTCCTGGCTACTGAAGATTTTTGACCAGTTTAAACGTATGGCTGCCAACCAATCTCTCCCGAGCAGAGAAGGACCGTCCTCCTCTAGGACATACAAGGGTAGCTTAGCTTTCTGGTGCTCGTACTCTACATTAACACTAAGTTGTCCCAAGACATTGATCATATGACCACCATATGCTCTCAATTTAACTTTCACTTTTTCCAGTGACAGAAATGACAAGTGTTCTTGATACACATCTCTGGGGATCACCGAAACTGCAGCACCGGTGTCTATCTCGAAAGTGAGAGTGGTGTTCTCCACTTTCACTGGTAACTGATACTCTCTATGCACATTCTGGTTCAACTTTGACCGCAACGCAAACACTGTGTACACATCCGCAGAATCATCCTCTGAATCATCCTCACTGTCCTCAACCAACTGCACAGCGTTCTTTGAATCCTTCGATTGATGTTCACGGCGATATTTAGCCACAGCCTCACAACGGGCCGCACATCACTCGTCGCCATTTTGTAGTGTATTTCGTTAGAATTGGGGGATAAATAAATGACCTCAATCATCTATATGAAGCGGGCTTTATTCTCTCGTCTCACAGTACAGTTTCTCTAACTTCACAACAGCGCCCCTAGGCTTAACTTCACAAACTACCATTCTAGTAGGTACACCACAAATGGGAGTGTAATGGTGTCGTTATCCCGCTGGCCTGAGTAGCACACGTTCACTGGTGCAAGGATGGCGAGTGCCCCGCAGGTCAGTACAAGTACGATACTGTAGGCATACATAGACCATAGGGTCAAGCCTAGATCTAGCTATACAATGAACATGTAGGTCCAACTACAGGCAGCTATTTACGACTAAGCACTAGCGAAAAGTAGCCCTCAACACTCCCTAACAACAGAAAACACAAATGAAATGGTCCATGGACCATGTGCTCACCTGGGTGAACGTACCAGAAAAACAAATGACAAATGTTAAATCGAAATGTTCCAGGGTCATGTATCCTCGTTAGATGCACCTGATAAAAATCTGGAGACAATCCAGTTACAGTTCAGGAGTTACTGGACTTTGAGCTTTGGTTTTGGCCACCTGGTGGCCAAGCGGAGAATCCAATCGGACCGAAAAATGGTGTCATAGGTCATCTGACATAGGGGTGTATATATGTACCAAGTTTCAAGTCAATAGCCCAAGCAGTTACGAAATGCGCCACCAAATGAGTAAATTTTGAACTTTGACCTCTGTGACCTTGAAAAGTCGGTCAAATCAAAAACCCCTTACTTATGTCATGCATCCTCATTAGAAGCACCAATGATAAAAATTCGGAGAGGATCCAGTCATTACTTCATGAGTTATTGCACTTTTTGTGTTTTTGGTTTCCGCCACCTGGTGGCCAAGCTAAGAGTCAAATTGGACCGAAACTTGTGGCCATAGGTCATCTGACCTAGGGGTACTTATGTACCAAATTTCAGGCCAATAGCACCTGCGGTTACGAAACGTGCCACTTAAAGGCAAAATTTTGAACTTTGACCTCTGTGACCTTGAAAGGTAGGTCAAACCAAAAACCCGTTATATATTTAATGTACCCTCATTAGATACACCTATGATAAAAATTTGGAGGTGATCCAGTCATTAGTTCAGGACTTATTGCACTTTTTGTGTTTTTGGTTTCCGCCACCTGGTGGCCAAGCTAAGAGACGAATCGGACCGAAACTTGGTGTCATAGGTCATCTGACCTAGGGGTATATATATGTACCAAGTTTCAGATCAATAGCTCCAGCGGTTACGAAACGTGCCCTGCTAACGGACGACGACGACGGCCGCACAACCATTGTATAAGCTCACCACAGGTGAGCTAAAATAACCATGATATATCAAAACGGACAATATTCGAACTTACCTGCATAACGTGAATCACTTTGTGAACTCCGAAAGGGCAGATAAAATCCAATTTACATGCCATTCTCACAAAGTTCCTAACCCTTCCGCTATTTTTGTTCCGTTTAAAGGCTGAACACTATCTATTGGTTATGTACACACTACACTACCTATAAAGAATGTTGCGCAACAGCAAAATTCCCAGATCTAAGTTCACGAAAATTTCCTAAAACTAAACTACATGTACTTCTGACTAAGCAGTTGCACTTTTTGGATAATTATGGTTCCCGATCAGTCAGATCGGGAACCATATTGTCTTTGGTCATGGTGTCTGTCTGTAAGTTCTGCTGCAACGTCATTCTGCGGCCACCCCACCTGAGTGAAATGAATGACCCGCGACAACACAGGGTCATTCGCCGTTGCCCTACTGATTTTCTTGGCGTCAATAGGCATCTTCGCGAGTTGACTTACATTGAGCAGTGTCGCTTCTTCAGTCCATAAAGTCAATAACTCTCCTGGCTGCACCGTGCTGTCAGTGGTGTCTGCCACTGGACAACGCGAAAGTCCATCAGCATTAGCATTCTGTGCTGATGAGCGGTACTTAATATCGTACTGGTACGCGGACAACTGTATTGCCCAACGTTGCAAACGTGACGCTGCTAAAACCGGAATACCCTTCTTAGGTCCCAGTATCAAGGTTAGCGGCTTGTTGTCGACTTGTAACGTGAATCTTCTACCGTACAGATAGCAATGAAATTTCTGGAGTCCAAAGATAATGGCAAGAGCCTCACGTTCGATTTGACTATAGTTCCTCTCTGCACTAGTAAGAGACCTAGACGCGTAGTGAATTGGCTTTTCACCTTGATCGCCCATGTCATGAGAAATAACACACCCCAATCCGTACGGTGACGCATCAGTTGCCATGATGACCGGTTTTGTCGGATCATAATGTACCAGGACTTTGTCTGAGGACAAAGCCTCTTTCAGCTTCTGAAACGCTGTCTCACGCTCCTTGTTCCAAACGAATTTCACATCCTTCCGAAGCAACTCATTCAATGGACTAGCGATCGTATCACGACACCGGAATTTAATGAGGTCTGACGACTTATAGCATAAGTCATCGTTAGGTCGCAAACTCGCCAAGGCGGAGACATTACGCCCCTATAATGCACTTCATGGAATGTTATGGAGAAACTTAGTAATTGGCGAGTTAAGGTTATACGTCGGGTATACGTTCGTCTATACGTCGCCTCGTGGAGGATACCTAGTAAGTCGGACATACTCTACGGTCGGACGCACGATATTACATCAAAACGCATGCATCACCGTCCATGCATGCCAAGTGGTGCATTCAGGCCCTAGGCTTATGTAAGCCTAATCGCACCACCCTCGTGCAATGCAGTGGAAAATGAAATGGTCCATGGACCATGTGCTCACCCGTTTGAACATAATAGTGTAATGACAGAGAGAGGTGCACGTCAGTTATGAGCAATCTGGGTCAAGTCATTCCCAAGTTGCAGGACTTCAATGATTTTGGGGTTATGCCACCTGGCGGCCATATTGGATGTCCGATCGGGCCAAAACTTCACATGCACATAAAGGTCATCTAGAGGGAGCCACATAGCACATTTGAGCGTTCTGGGTCAAGTCGTTCCTGAGTTATAGCACATTTGATGACTTTCGGGTTACGCCACCTGGCGGCCATATTGGAAGTTTAATCAGGCCGAAATTTGACGTGCTTGTAAAGGTCATTAAGAGGGAGGTAAATATCAAGTTTGAGCAATCTGTGCCAAGCCGTTCCTGAGTTTTAGCACTTGGCTGATTTTCAGGTTACGCCACCTGGCGGCCATACTGGATGTCCGATCGGGCCGAAACTCGGTATTTTTGAAGGTACCCCTCTAATACACGTTTATGCAAGATATGAAGACTCTCGGTGAAATAATTAAGAACTGCGGCTGGTTCGTTACTGTGACCTTGAAAAGTAGGTCAAACCAAAAACCCGTTACATATGTTATGTATCCTAATTAGATACACCTATGATAAAAATTTGGAGATGATCCAGTCATTAGTTAAGGAGTTATTGCACTTTTTGTGTTTTTGGTTTTGGCCACCTGGAGGCCAAGCCAAGAATCGAATCGGACCGAAACTTGGTGTCATAGGTCATCTGACCTAGGGGTATATATGTACCAAGTTTCAGATCAATAGCTCCAGCGGTTACGAACTGCTAACGGACGACGACGGACGACGGACGCTGACTGATGACTATAGCTCACGGGTGAGCTAAAAAGCGAACAATGTATACCAGATTCTAAAGGATTAGAAAAAAGTGGTCGTAAAAATCGATCTGAAATCTATTGATTTATAAGGATGATACAGTCAATAACATGCATAATTAGGAAGAGCATCGAGATTTATCATGTTTAGGCCTACTTAGAATATTCAGCATCCACATAAAAGCAAAGATGCGTTAACAACATGCATATCACATTTTCGAAGGGAATGCGGTAAGTTTTGGTTGGGCAAGTTCGGGCTTGGCATGATTGGAAGCGACTTGCCTGACCGAACCTGACAATCGCCTTCTTATCACATATATGACCATCCTGGATCTCCACGTGTATTGGCTACGTCATAAAGACTTCGCCACTACCCCTGGAAGCTTCGGCATACAATTTCTGTTTTGACCCACATCGAGAAATCGATGTACCAATCAGAGCCCTCCTGAGATTTGCCCGTTAACCTCGCCTTCAGGTTTTGGCATGACACCAACTAACTCTTCAGTAGTACAATCTACTTGCATAGGAACTAGGAACGAGGTAAGAGAAAACAACATGGCGAATGCTGCAGCATGACAGCGAGCGATTCGCGATTTCAAGGCCTACGTTTCCGGATTCAGAGTTTGAATCTGCTGCAACGACAGGCAATGGATATTTTTATTGATGGAAAGAATGTACTCGTGAGTAAAAAAATGGGAAGCAGCAAGTGAATTGTACCAGTCGGGACTAATTGTCAGCCCACGTGTACTTGCCAAGTCGTGAATTTCATTAGCTCTTCCATTAGTCGTACGGGGGGATTTCCTGGTATCGGAGATTTTTCTTCCAATTAATGGTTAAAAATAAGGATTAAGTAGCAGTTCCGAAATGATGAGAAAGTCGATCAATACTATAAATGACATATCTATTTGAAATAAAAAATGTGATAGCACCAAATGCATATTGCACGGAGGGGTGATGACAGAACAGCCAGTGAAATACAGGTGACGACTGCGAAAGACGCCAAGGGTTTGTGCGAGCGCAGTCGGAGGGCGGAGCGATGTCACAACCCTTGGTAGCCAAGATTCCTAGCTTTTCAAGCCAAAAACATGAGCAAGAACTTTTTTCAATTCTTTTTGATAAGAATAGAGGGGATGCCTGCTGTCATACTGGGAATATCGGGGTCTTAACGCTCGCTCCTTTCGTCACCGAACTGTGACGAAGGGAGCGAGCATAAAGAACCTCGGATTACCACAAGATACATGTACCTGCAATAGTTGAGAACCACCAATACACACGCAGAACAATATTAACCACTAGTTGAAAATTGAAGGGTAACCAATTTGCAACGTAGGCCTACCTCAAGTTCCAGTCATATTAAGGCCAAAAAATAAAGTATTCTTGTCCGCGCCCGCATCATTCCCAGACCCTCCGCATCGAAATTTTTTTCCTCACCAATTTCAAATTTTCCCACTTTGCTTACGCAGCGCCTTCTATACAATGCACAGAAATGCTTCATCACTTGACATCATCTTTATTTTTCATGAAATCTGTGCTTTAAACATGTAGAGAGATAGCTTGCTGGTGGTATTTCCCCCCATCCATGAAGAAAACGGGAAAAAATAATTTGAAAATAAAAAAAATTCGCATGCCCGCATCAATTTTCGCTGAGTTGCTGGACAAGAAACAGACAATATTTTTTTGCCTAAACCTTGCGCTTTTACCTGCAGTAAAATAGGGTAGTTTTCGATGATTTGAAGTCGTTGCAACTTTTGTATTTCATTTTTTGATTTTCCATTCTTATCAAAACGCATTTTCATTGTAAATCGGCTTCCTTTGCACACATTGGCTGACAACGTCAGTCATAAACGATGGCGTTATCAACAATAGGGAGGTTCGCAAGCGCCCGGTTAGGCCATACGACGACGTTTATCTATTGTTTGGGTATACCCACACAATAGATAAACGTCATCGTAGGGCTAACCGGGCGCTTGCGAAACCTCCCTATTGAAGTTATCTTTGTCAGTTATAACCGGGTAACCGTCACAAAAACATGGGCTCAACGCTAGCCTGAGCACATCCTCGACGTTGATTGAATAACTGGGACCCTCTTGATCAAGAATGTACGGAGGTGAGCCTGCTTAGAAGGTATTGTGGATCTCTATTCCTGCAAAATCAGACGTTTGGATAAAAGAATGTCGGACCTACATACTGTGAAGGCTGTATTTTAGCTCACTCGTGAGCTACATGTATAGCCATCACGCGGTGTCCGTCGTCCGTCGTCGTCGTCGTCCGTTAGCAGGGCACGCTTTGTAACCGCTGGGGCTATTGATCTGAAACTGGGTACACATATTCCCCTAGGTCAAATGACCTATGACACCCAATTTCGGTCCGATCTGATTCCTGGCTTGGCCACCAGGGGGGGGGGATAAACCGAAAACCTTTAAAGTGCAGTTTCGCCTTAACCGTTGATCGGATCATCGCCAATTTTTTATGGTAAGTACATCTTATGAGGATACACGACATATCACCCGGGTTTTTGATTTGACCTAATTTTCAAGGTCACAGAGGTCAAAGTTCGAAATTTCATCGTCTGGTGGCACGTTTCGTGGCTATTTGTCCTGGATTGTTCAAATTGGGTGTGATGATGTATCTAGGTACCCTGTATGTCTGTGGCAGATTTCGGTCCGATCGGACTTCNGTATGTGCCTTTGTAGCCTTCATGTGTACAGCAAATTTCAGAGCGATCGGACTTCACAGACCGCTGCCAGGCAGCCATTTTGGAAAATGCAACTTTGACTTGTGTGACCAATAAATGTTGTTCAACTTGAAAACCCGTATGATATATCATGCATCTGCATTAGGTGTACCTACAATAAAAATTTGGTGATGATCCGCCGAATAATAAGTTATTTATTGCACTTTTTGTCCATTTCAATTCAAATGGAGCCATCTAGTGACTATTCAATGAACCGCAGACACACAGAGACCAAGGTGGGGTCAGTCAGTACAGTGACCATGGTAACAGGTAGGCCTTAGCAATGACAGTCAGTTCTAGCAGTGTTCACCATGTTCACTGGTTGTGTGACTGTTATTAGGCCTCATCCTCCCACAGCAGGGGTTTTTACCTCGCTCCTCTTCATCCGCTCACACAAACCCCTGCTGAAATACAACGGCCAGTGAATCTGATGTGGCTGTTCCATACTCCAGTTGCACTCCCTGTATTTTAAGGATGACTGGAGAAGTACAAATTTCGTGGTTTCACCCAGTTTGATTTTAAAGTTTTATCCTTTACAAATCACTTACATCTTTCCAAAATTGACTGAATTTTACCACAGAGGTTCTTCCTGTGTATAGGAAAGATTCTTATTATTTTTGATTATTATTATGAGTCATAATTATTTAATATTGACACCCTGAAAATGCTGCATTCTGATTGGGCAATGGTTTTCTGACCGCCTCTGCTTGCCTGGGAGGCCCAATTTCAGCAGGGCTTTGTGTGGAGTGTATGAAGAGGAACGAGACCAAAGCCCTGCTGTGGCAGGATGTTAGGCCTAGGCCTGTGCTGATTGATTGCTGTGTCAGGGGGATCTGATGATGTTGCCTTTTCCTTTGTTCGGACAGGTAGGACTAGGCTTAGGGTTTTTCACACCTTCTTGGCCTAGGCCCTAACATTAGTAGGCCTAGGCTACGTCAGGCCTAAGTCAGGCGTAGTGCTGGTCGAAGATGGGGCATCGACCAGCACTACGCCTGGCTTAGGCCTGACGTAGGGTTTACGCCCCTTTATGCTCGCTACCCCTGGTGGCCAAAACCAAGTCCTGCAACTTGGGAATGACTTGACCCAGATGTTCGCTCATATACAGTAAACAGGACTTAGTCCTTATGCTGAAGAAGATGATGATGATGATATGTGCCTCTGTCTGTCATTACACTATTATGTAAACGAGTGAGCACATGGTCCATGGACCATTTCATTTAGCTTTGCTCCCATCACGCCAAACTAGTTATCAGTACGTTCTTGAAAATGTTGCCAAACGGGCTCAAAGCGAACTGAGTGGACGTAGTGGCAATTTTTTACAGCCTTTTTACGAACTTCATCGACTGGCTCGGACGGGAAGGGTGCTCCAGAACGTCTAGACATTATTTGGCTAACGTTACACGTTCACGCCCGATGTACGATTTTTTAAGGACGGGACAGGACGTTTTGGGAACTACATTGGTGTGACAGTTCCTTTAGATGTGTAGACGGGGACTGATTGTGAGCCTAGACGTAGTCTAGAAGCAACGCGCGGAGGACGTTGTGTACGAGCATTGTGCATGTGGCGTGAAACCCACACAACACGAACGTTATTTTGACACACACACACGGACATTGAAAGAGAAGGTATACCTTAAACATGCATAATTGCAACATGCCTGACATCAATAGGAGAGGGAGAACACATCAGGCGCGGATCCAGANTGTGACAATAAGCAAAAAACGCAAGACTAAAGCTTCTCTTTTGATACTGAGATGCCAGGAAATCGCATCTACGGCCTTCTAGATTTCAAAATTTTCGGGGGAGGACCCCCATACCCCCACTTGTGATACTATTTGTTGTCTTTCTTGCTTTTCATTTTGTTTCTCAGCTTGGGGACCCCCGTTGGCGCAGGTTGCTTCGGCGCCCGCCTACAACGACCGCCCTCGGCGGCCCTGACCCCCCTCTGCCAAAAATCCTGGATCCGCGCCTGCACATAACTGGTAAAGATTAAAATGTTGTAAAATTTGATCGAGTTGTCTTATATCAATTTCAAGTAGATTTCGATTTTTGTTGATGATTCGTCTTAAGTTCAGTAACCGAGCGACGTACACAGAGAGTAACGCGTTCCTGAATTAAGCAGCATCTTCATTGTTCTTCAAGGACCAGAAAAGGATAGGAGCCTTCCATAAATGTACTGCGATGAAGGTCAGGTCTATCATTTTATCATTGTTGCTGCTTTCTTCATGTAATCAACAGACGTTTAGCCTTTGGGAACCAATGGAACCTTTGCCAAACGTATCTGGTGAGTCAATAATCGGTGCAGGAATTATCTGTATGATTTGTAAGCAAGTGCAGGCTGATTGATCCAAGCGCAGCTGATTCATTGTTTGGTCTCGTCTGTGGGATTTTTGGCAACTTTCCGGGGGAAGGTGTCCGACAGTCTTGAAACTCCTGTTAGTGGGCCCGTCCCTGTGTATTGAACATCGTGCACCCTTGTCAAAGTGTACAGGCATTGACAGATGTTTATCTACACTTTGTATCTTGAATATTTCAAATACCACCGAACCAAATTTGATGCGGTTTGTTGCATATGAAAGGAAAACTTGTTGGTCACATTTCTGCATCAAAATTTTGGAAATTTCGAAACATCAAAATTATGTCATTGCTTGTCAGAAAAAATCTCGAAAATCAACACCTTTTATTTTGTGATTATATTTTTATTTTTATAGTGTTTCTGACAGAATGGAAGTTTCTAAGGACTTTAGTGCTGGTTTCATCAAAATCTGTCGAGTGGTTGCTGAGATATTTGAGATTATCAATATTTTGAGATTTTGAGATTTTCACGATTTTTCACAAAATTTTGGTGTCAGTAGATAGAGCTGACCTCAAATCATAAAATTATGGAATTTTTGGATGATTCGCATAAACTGGTTAGAATTTACACACATTTTTCAAAATATCAACATTTTGATATTACGATAATTCTGCACAGTTAACCCCAAAAAGTTTCAAAATAACGTAAACCTGTTATCTGATGTTAGCTTTATCCAATGGTATGAAAATTTCTTGAAAAACGCGAAAATCTCAAAATATCAAAATTTTGATAATCTCAAATATCTCAGTAACCACTCGATAGATTTTGATGAAACTAGCACCAAAATCCTTAGAAACTTCCCTTCTATCAGAACTACTACAAAAATGAAAATATAATCACAAAATAAAAGGTGTTGATTTTCGAGATTTTTTTTGACAAGCAATGACATAATTTTGATATTTCGAAATTTCCAACATTTTGATGCAGAAATGTGACCAACAAGTTTTCCTTTCATATGCAACAAATCGCATCAAAATTGGTTCGGTGGTATTTGAAATATTAAAGATACAAAGTGTAGATAAACATCTGTCAATGCCTGTACATAAGTTAAGGCTGGAACAAGGCAGTTGACTGGCGGTTCAAGTAACATTGTGTGGTGTAGAATATCAGAAAATAAACGAATATTTCAGGCAGCCGACTAAAATCTACACTCTAAAAACTAAAGAGTTAAAGGAACTCCTAAAGAGCTTGTACAGTGAGTGCTCTTAAAAGAGCACTCACTGTACAGGCTCTTTTAGGAGTTCCTTTAACTCTTAGTTTTTAGAGTATATCCATATTTGCTCTGACTACTCTAGTGGCTCCTCCTCTTCAGTTTACAATAGATAAGATACTTTTTTCATTTCTTATTTTAGTCTACTGAAGAGGTACCATTAAAGTACAGAAAACTGGTTTGGATTTATATGCAATTCACTTGAAATCTCCACATATCCAACGTCAGTTTCTTATCTTCAATGTGGTTAACATTCGGATGAATTTTGATACATTTTCAGTTGCGTTGAGAGTAGATCTGAACGGGATGGATTATAATATCCGGTAGGAATTTGAAACTACGAAATAGAACAGATAATGTATGTTTTATGTAGTCTACAGTTCATCATCGACAAACGAAGACATAATTTCATATAGTGTTCATGGCTTTTGTTCCTCGACCCCATAAGAGCACGCCCCGGTTAGTTTGTTTAAGATACTACGTATAGATTGCGAGTATTCAGTTCTTCAAAAACAAAATTTGTTTAATAACAGTCTATGACTGCATGAAGGCCTGCTTGTATTCAGTCTCCTTAAAGCTGAACTGCATGAACAAAAACATCACACTACCAAGGCATTGTGGTCTACAGAAATGCAAACGCCCTTCAAAGTACCCCCAGAACATGACTGACTACTGGAGTTTTGTTGGCGTCATTACATTCAACCTCTGACACCGAGAGATGGCGTCCAAACGACAGTCAACAAATCAAAGCGGTCGTCCGTTGCGGAGCGCGAGCAATATATTGGTCGGGGTTCTTAAGGGCCCGATTACGTAGAAGTATACGGTATACGAAAACGTATACCATCTTCCGCATCAACAAAAAATACACCACTCCTCTGATTATCAGAAACACCACTTAGTATCATCAGACACATGTTGCATTTGAATCTTATTTTGTTTTGTTTGCCATATTTTAGTTACATGATTGTATTTGTAACTGTATTCTCGTGCCATTAGCTACCAGTATGTGCCATTTTCTGGCAGTAATATATGCACAGCCGGGTTTGGCGTTTGTCAATAGGCCCGCCCAGAGACCAGCCGACCAACGCTCGTCATTTGAGCGGTAACCGGGAACCTGCGATCAGTTTCATGCCCTTGACGGTCCGTGACCAAGTAGACACCAGTCTTTACTCGATCATCACCGTGGAGAATCGTCAGCGCATTCGCCGAGTTTTTCAAGTGGCAGCACTGTGCTACGAGTCGAACATCGCGGCTGTGTCACATATTGATGTGTGTGTTGCCGACTAAAACGCGAAAGATGGAGAGTTTCGGTCGAGGTGAGCGAGTTAAAGTAAATTCGAGGATGATCTAGTGATAATTTGCAATAGAACAAGCCGAAATATAGGTGCTGAAGGAGCGTTGTTTCTTTGTTTGAAGTGGAAATGTTCGTAGTGTAGGCCGGTTGTTTGAGTGACCGCAGTTTCCGCGGAGTGACACTTGAACTTTTCCACTTCAAATGTAAAATCGACTACGCAATTCCAATTAAGGAAGCTTTAGATTAATAGACGATAAACTGGAGGTCATCCTCGGCATGGTCTAAGTGTGTATACCTTTCGTCTTCGGTACATTTGCTCCCCGTTTTGGAGTTGACATCTTCAACATTTGTGACACAGCCGCCATGTTCCGACTCGGAGCACAGTGCTGCCACTTGAAAAACTCGGCGAATGCGCTGACGATTCTCCACGGTGATCATGGTTACCTCAAATGACGAGCGTTGGTCGGCTGGTCTCTGCGCGGGCCTATTGACCAACGCCAAACCTGGCTGTGCATATATTACTACCAGAAAATGGCGCATACTGGTCGCTAATGGCACGAGAATACAGTATTTCACAGACATGACAAATACACATTGTACATGTACATGGCATGAGCAACAGTATGTACATGGCTCACGTGATGTGAATGTATTTGTAAAAAGAATTGTCAAACAAATACAATTATTATGGCAAAATAAATGAAATAAGAATAGTCCCCAATGTGTCTGTAATAATACCAAATGGGATTGATGCACGTCAGATGATCGGTGTATTGTTTTGTGAATGCATAACCTTTTCGACCGTTTTTTTTATTTGTACCATATGTACATTTCAACAGGAAACGATTACTATGAAATTGCGACCGACTTTCTACACTTGTTCCTAAGGAATCTAATATCTTTTGACCTGTCGACGTCACTTGGAGGCCATGTCTCGATATGACTCCATTGACAGACTCCGGGTGTATACAGCAGCGCCACCAAATAGGCGGGTTTATCTGTCAGGATTGTTGTGCCGGTACTTTGAAATTGCCTTTTGGCCGATTGTATTTCTCTTGACCACCACCGTGGTGTGGTGGCCTTTTTCACAGTTTCATTCTTCAGTTTTTGTTTATACAGTTGAGTGTTCACAGGGTCAGTGGAAAAACAGAGTACGTTTTCTCCAACGTTTTCGGCAAAGTCCTTAGATTTATTGACCGCACTGCATTCGTGGCACTGCCATCGCCTGTCCGTTTGCCAGACAAAATGACCATGGTTTTCTATGTGAAAGTAAATTCCATGTCAAAGCAAAGAATCCAATATTTTGTGTTGACGGCGAACTACTATGGAAATGTTTTCACCTTGCAAATTGGTGTTGGGAGAGTCCTTTTGCAATTGGGAAGGATGAACAGGCGAGTGCTATTTTGGGGGATTTACGCGCCGTTGATCGAAAACCCGCGAAGTGGCTGGAATGAGTTCGTCGTGACTGTCAGAGGGATGAGCAAAATCTACGTCGTTCCAATAGTGTTTTCACCCCGAGGCCCATCAGGGTCTTCGGGGTATTGTCATCACGCTGGCGTCTGTCTGTGCGTCTGTCGTCGTCGTCGTCCGGCGTCACGCAAACGACGTGAACGCTCTAACTTGAGAATGCTTCAGAATTTTCATCTCAAATTTTGTATGGTGATACCTCATGACATGACGCTTCTCGCTATTGAAAATCGGCCAGATCTGATTCATACTTTGGCCACCAGGGGGCACATAGTGAAAACACAAAATTTGCGATTACTCCTAAACTGGTCATCGAAACTTCATGAAATTTTTATGGTGGGTGCATCCAGTCAAGGTACACAACATATCAGACGGGTTTTTGATTTGACCTACATTTCAAGGTCGCACAGGTCAAAAGCTGAAATCTGATTGGTCAACGACGTGAACGCTCTAACTTGAGAATGCTTTGGAATTTTCGTCTCACATTTTGTATGTTGATACCTCATGACATGACGCTTCTCGCTATTGAAAATCGACCGGTTCTGATTCCTACTTTGGCCACCAGGGGGCACATACTGAAATGACAACATTTTGCGATTACTTCTAAACTAGTCATCGAAACTTCATGAAATTTGTATGGTGGGTGTATCCAGTCAGGGTACACAACATATCAGACGGGTTTTTGATTACACCTAGATTTCAAGTTGACAGAGGTCAAAAGCTGATACCTGATTGGTCAACGACGTGAACGCTCTAACTTGAGAATGCTTTGGATTTTTAGTCTCCAATTCACGTCACAATATTGACTGCAATTACCTAAAACTACCAACCCTCCAGGTAACAAATTCAACTACTTCATTTCACCTTCATTACAGGGTATACCACTTCCCATATCTTCTTTCAGTAAAACACACAGGCCGAGGGGTTACGCCCGCAACAGCGGGGCTATTTTTTGTCAATGGGAAAAGGTTAAAAAAAGTGATTACGAAGAAAGCGTCTTACGTTTACGGTGGCGAAAAACTTAACATCAGTGAGTTTTTAATCGGTCATTTTATGACAAAGTATAATTCACCCCAGCACAAATATTACTTCATCGGCTATATTGCACGACTCTTGGTCTTTCCCTTCATACTGACTAAGGGCGATATAATAAGGAAACCAATGAGTGAGTATTCAGTTTCCAGTCTCTGGTGAGATTTAAAATAACATAACAATTTCGAAAAGGAAAAGAAATGCGGCTAACAAAACTGTATTCATATTTACACTATGTACATTATTCACAGAATAGCAAAGCTTTTCGGAGTACACACTCCATCTTCAGGCTATGAACATACTGGCAAACTACAAAACTGTATTGCAATCATTGTAATACAGTTTTGCAGTTTGCCAGTATGTTCATAGCCTGAAGATGGAGTGTGTACTCCGAAAAGCTTTGCTATTCTGTGAATAATGTACATGTACATAATGTAAATATGAAGACATTTTTGTTAGCCGCATTTCTTTTCCTTTTGGGATTTTTTGACTCTGAACTTAAGCTACAACAATTTCGTCATCTCCAGCGGACTCGTCGGCTGACTGGTTTCATCCCTCCATCCATGTGATTGTAGCCCGGTGAAAGGACAGGAACCAGTCTATTTACGGCTCCGCAAATCAAAGAAGCGTGGTGACTCCAGTCCTGTAACTTTTGATGGGGTGTATTGGAGGGCTTTCCCATAATCCCAGTGCGATGATGATGTTGAGTCTTCGCAGAGGCTAGAGCCTTGACAATGTTTAGCGATGATTAATATATATTGTTCGAAAGAGCTTTATTATAATGGAATGAATTCTCAATAGCCATTGTCGTAGGCTAACCGGGCCATTGCGAAAGAACACTATAGCCCCTTTTTTTACACTACATGTTTTCAACCGTGCTCGACCCGGTGTAATGTTTTTCACTACAGCCCCGTTTGCCAATGCCCCACAACAAAAGATTGACGGAATAANCAACCTGGGTAACCCTAAAAGTTACCCAGGACGATCCTGGGTAAACTTTAGTATACTAAAGTTTACCCAGTTTGAAATTCGCGCACTTTTTCACCTGCGGTCGAGGTTGAAATTGGTATGTTTTCAATGTATAACGGCACACGAAAATGAATTTCAAACTGGGTAAACTTTAGTACACTAAAGTTTACCCAGGTTGGTCCTGGGTAAACTTTAGGGTTACCCAGGACGACATCTACCGATTCGGCGTCAGACGGGGGGCATTCTCACACATTACACCTGGTCGAGCACGGCGCGGCAAAAAAGTGATAGTGTAAATGGGTTGGCACGGCACAGCTGGGCTCGGCACGGTGCTACTTTTATCCTGGCCGAACCCCCCAACAGGAGGTGGGTTCGACCCGGGTCGAGCACGGCACTGCTGAAAAACTGCACAGTGTAAACACGCTACTGGACTCGGCCCACTTGAATGACTCACCTGTGGTGATGTGCGCATGCTCATTTATCGGCCTTGAACTCAACATACGTCATCGCCGCGAATATTTAGATTTATGGGCGCAGCCATATTGAAAATGTCGGAGAGTTCCTACCTCCACAGAAAGGAGAGTGTCCCCTAGCGGGCGATTCAAAGAGTTTTCATGGTCTTGGCCCATTTCTTATGGTGTAGTGAAAACGGTATTGAACGGTCATTTTGAGGCGGGCCTGGCCCGGGTCGAGCACGGTACGCTTCATCCAGGCCAAAATTCTGCGTAGTGTAAAAAGGGCTTATGATTCGCTATTTGATCAAGTATCAAGAAGCAAGGTCCCTAGTTTTATCCAAATGTCCTATTTATTACGTAGTGTACTTTCCTTTCAGATAATGTATGCCATGTTTACCATTTACAAAGACAGGGGGAGATGGACTGGTATTTCGTGAAGATTGACGACGATGTCCTTTATCTCAAACAACATACGAACACAGCTCGGTCTAACCTAGAGTGTGTCGGTTCATTTACACATTCGTCAGTAATCAGCGACAAGAACACTGACGTCATGTTTAATATTCCGTCTGGTACTTGCACATATTATGTTAATGCTAGACTGAAAGAACATACATAATATGAATGACAGCGTATTAAATAAAATGAAATTTATTATATCTACGATTAGCCATTTTTTTCCCTTAAAGCTGACGTGAATGAACAAAAAGTCCCCATGTGACGAGCAAGAGAATTGCAAACGCCCTGCAAACACCACAAACGAAGGCTCAGAACATGATACACCCCACGAGACCAGGAGGGCGCCACAATATTTGCCTTCAGGCAACAGACCTGTCAACATCTCCGGATACCTCTTGCACTTCTCAATCGGAATGTACAGAGATTAAAAAATGTGGGCAAAATATCACAGAAATGTCACAATTTCGAAATACATATATCATGAAAAACTTAACTTTTTAAAATTTCAAATATTTGATTCGAAATCGACGTCACATCATCCTATGACCAATTCTAAAAATTGCAGTAAAGAAAGTTTTCGAAAATTTCACTTCGATTTTGTGAAATTGCAAAATATCAATAAACTGAGTTTTCACATTTGACATTTTGATAATTTCAATAATTTTGAAGGAAAAAATCGAATGCCATCAGGCCCACATAGTCAATTGAAAAAAAGATTCCACCTAATTTTCTAACTTGTTCAATCATATGATATAATAATTTGAATGGAAAAAGGCATCAAAATCATGCAGTTTTTCAAAATTATGCCGCAAAAACGAAGACGTATATTCATGCCAATATTTCTTTAACCATAACTAGGTCACGTGACCGACTCTTTTGACATTGTGTAAATGATCAACTTACAAGAATTAGGTCAATATGTTAACCCATTCAGAACTTATGACCAAAACGTAAAAGCATTAATATCTCAGCAGCGCCACCTACTATTTTAGTTTTGCGCCAGACGTTTTGTAGATACATCCTAGTACTAATGCACTGCGAAGGAATGTTAAAAAAATATTAACCCATAGGGCTCAACTACAGTAAAAACCGATTTTCACGAAAGCGATCGCAGCGCCCCCTTTTATCTTAACGGAGCTCGACGTCCAAGTTGTAAACAAACTGGTTTGTTTACAAACAGTGGCCAGCAAATTAGTTTTATTCCTTCGTGAAGGTGGCAGCACCAGTGATCGTTAGACTGGTGCCCAGTCCAATGCAACTCATTCACGATATTCACGTCAGTACATATCACCGACAATAAGTGGCAGCACCGCAGGCTTCGCGTGGATAGAGAACCAGTGAGTACTTGGACGTCCAGCTTCTTTAATTCGTGCTGAGGCATGATGGGACATCACCATGCACCAACATCCAATCAAATTCGACCTCATTAAAATTTGTCTGGACGGGGGTATATAAGGCCTTTAATTCACCTTTAACTGCCACGAGCGCCACCCAACGTCTCCTTTGTGAACGACTCCAAATCAATTCAACGTCTGTGTATGGCGTACCATTCAAAATTATCGCTACGTTTGAAAAATGTGAACGTCTCTGATAAAGCACATCTGCAAATTTTGTTAACGACTCCACTGCCACCCAACGTCTCCTTTGTGAACGACTCCAAATCACAGCTGAACGTCTCTGATTTTGTAACCTACGTCTCTGTTTTGTCAACGTCTAATTTTTTGCGGATATAACCGCCCATACGCTGCCTACATCATTGCGAAAAATCATAGGGATCATCCTAGACATCTCATCTTCCCATACACGATTCGATGGCTAAATCAGGCCCCAAAAGGCGTCTGTTATTGCGGAACGCAGCGGCACATAAGCCCCTTTTACACTACGTGTCTTCAACCGTGCTCGACCCGGGTCGAGCACGGCGCGGCAAAAAAGTGATAGTGTAAATGGGTTGGCACGGCACAGCTGGGCTCGGCACAATGCTACTTTTATCCGAGCCGAACCCCCCAACAGGAGGTGGGTTCGACCGGGGTTGAGCACGGCACTGCTGAAAAACTGCACAGTGTAAAACACGCTACTGGGCTCGGCCCACTTGAATGACTCACCTGTGGTGATGTGCGCATGCTCATTTATCGGCCTTGAACTCAACATTCGTCATTGCCGCGAATATTTAGATTCATGGGCGCAGCCATATTGAAAATGGCGGAGAGTTCCTACCTCCACAGAAAGGAGAGTGTCCCCTAGCGGGCGATTCAAATAGTTTTCATGGTCTTGGCCCATTTCTCATGGTGTAGTGTAAACGGCATTGAACGGTCATTTTGAGGCGGGCCTGGCCCGGGTCGAGCACGGCACGGTTCATCCAGGCCAAAATTCTGCGTAGTGTAAAAAGGGCTATAGATGCAGACGCTGTGGCACCATGTGACCCGTCACAGCAAAACTAGGCGCATGTCGCTCAGACGTGGCGCCTCAACGAACTAGGATGACATCGAGAGAATGGAAGAAATAGATTATTTCAGATTTCATAGACAGACAATATTGAAACTGACAAATATTTGTTCTCAACCTGCGAAACTAAGAGCGAGCGACATGCGCCTGGTTTTGCTGTGACGGGTCGCATGTAGAAACGCTCCCGAAGTATCGTACTGAATACCACAGAACTGCATCTAAATTGTAGCTGTGCTGACATCACGCCAAGACAAAAATTTCATATCAATATCTCCATCGCCTCTGGAATGATGTCCATTGCAAAATCACAGGTCAAGAAGTAAAATAATGAGCATGACAAGTTCACACTCAGCTCATAGTTAGGGTAGGAACACACCTAACGCGATTCGTTGACGCATGCGGCAAAGCCTTTGTTATTTTCCGCCGCACTGCACGCAAACAAAGATTTTGACGCATGCGTCGCCCTATCGCATGCGAATCGCGTTAGGTGTGTCCAGTCCTTACACTTGAACAATGATCAATTTGTCCGCAGTCATCTTGGCTTCAGTAATTCTTTCAAAGGGCAACAAAACTGCAATGGTCTTGAATGCATCATGCCTCGGAATGAAGAAAATGGTGCCAGGGTACAGCCCCACTATCTGGGAATGACAATTTGACTGATGCCGACTCCGTGGCATGGGGTGGTGCCGCTGAATCTGCATCTGCGATACTGCACATTTTAGACATGTATCATTGGACTGGACGTTTGTTCCAGGGCAAGCCGTGAGTTCCAGGGTAATACAATTACGGTCAAAATTGCAGGGTCAAAACATTCTGGCTTGAGAATTTATGACATGAGACAAAGTCCACTTTCCAGGGTCAAAACATTCTGGCTTGAGAATTTATGACATATGTGCCAAAGTCCATTTTCCAAGATGTCTGCCTGGTAACCATAATTTGCATCCCTATTGGGCAAAAATTTGCTGTACACATAGATACCTAGATAGATGATCACACAAAGTCCGAAGATATTAGGTCGAATAGCCACGAAACGTGCCACCAAAATGGCAAAATTTTGATGTTGATCTCTGTGACCTTGAAAAGTAGGTCAAATCAAGAACCCTTTACATATGTCATGTGTCCTCATTAGATGCACCTATGATAAAAATTTAGAGACAATCCAGTTAACAATTCAGGAGTACTGGACTTTGATCTTTAGTTTTGGCCATCTGGTGGCCAAGCCAAGAATCGAATCGGACCGAAACTTTGTGTCATAGGTAATCTGACATAGGGGTATATACGTACCAATTTTCAGGTCAATAACCCAAGCAGTTACGAAACGTGCCACCAAATGACAAAAGGGGCTGTTTCACTTTGAATTCAAGATTGCGATTTGTGATCCGTGGGAAAACTGAAAGAGCTACGATCTTGCAATTTGGAGGGATGATTCTGTGTTTCAGACCAATTTCAATGGTACAACAATCAATAACATTTGAAGTAATTTTTTAAGAAAATGGGTGTTTGAAGCCTTGAAGTTTCATATTAGAACCAAAATATTTCTAAAAAAACTTGGATTATGGGTTCGCGAATGAGCCATGCGTCACCTACCTGCAAAATAATCCAGTTGTATTCAATGAAAGTACAAAAAAAGTCACAAAAGTAGTTTGATATCACTCATTTGGAAGAACATGAACACTCTGAAGACCCTTAGGCCTATTGTTGACTGCCATTGTCAATACAGTCATAACAGTGACATAACAGGACTGGATGACTTTTGTGGCAACTTGGGTTCAACCATTCATCTGAACGGGGTGGTGTTTTTTGCATAGGAAGCACTACAAACTGATTCAATGAGGTAATCTTTCTAACAAAACATTCTTTTGAATGGTCATCAACCTGCCCTTACTGCTCTGCAA
>NMRB01001276.1:21953-47515 GCA_002633025.1 Notospermus geniculatus
TCGTGGCCAAGCCAAGAATCGAATCGGACCCAAACTTGGTGTCATAGGTCATCTGACGTAGTGGTATATACGTACCAATTTTCAGGTCAATAACTCAAGCAGTTACGAAACGTGCCACCAAATGACAAAATTTTGAACGTTCACCTCTGTGACCTCGAAAAGTAGGTCAAATCAAAAACCCATTTCATGTCATGTATCCTCATTAGATACACCTATTATAAATATTTGGAGATCCAGTCATTAGTTCAGCACTTATTGCACTTTTTGTCTTGTTGGTTTCCACCACCACCTGGTGGCCAATCTAAGAGTCGAATCGGACCGAAACTTGGTGCCATAGGTCACCTGACCTAGGGGTATATGTACCAAGTTTCAGATCAATAGCTCTAGCGGTTACGAAATGTGCCCTGCTAACGGACGACAGACCACGCACCATCGTAATAGCTCACCGAATAGCGTCCCACAACCATCTCCCGTTATAGTAAAACCGACTTGGCCATTGCTTTCTTTCTTTTGGGGTCAAGGGGTCCCATTATTACTCCACGGATTTTCTTAGTTTGGCGAATATGCCGTTGAAGTCCAGGGCTGGGTTGCACAAAACTCATGTTAGCGCAAACATGATGTTAGCGCTAACATCATGTTAAATGACGTAAAATGACAATGGATTTTGACGTCATCTAACATAAAAGTTAGCGCTAACACCATGTTAGCGCTAACATGAGTTTTGTGCAACCGGCCCCAGACTTGCAAAAAGTTGCTCCCGCGAAAATTTCCGGTTTCACAGTGTACGTCGTGCAATTGAAAATATTTTGATTACGGGCAGTGGTCAGTTTACCCTGCACCACCAGCAAACTACATTGCTGGAGGGATGTTATCAAAGGTAATCATTTTTCATTAAAAACGCCGTCTGCATCCACCATATCCGCAGCCATCACGGGGGTAAAAAAGTTTTTTGTCGTTTTGTAATTTTGCTATCAGATTACTGCGTAGCAATCTACTCGTTGAGAGAGTATAATATGCCAAGTGTCAAAAATCATGTTTTGATACCGCACCGACGACCAACACAAGTCTTGAAACTGTTGATCGTAAGCGAAACAAATTTGAGCCCGCACTGACTATGCCTCCAGTTGTAGCCAAAAGTTATATTGTCTTAGCTGCAACAACATCAAGGCAAATGTCTATCAACTATCAACTAAAAGGGTAAATGTCGTCCTTGGTATATAAAAGATTACCCAGGATCTCAGTCTTCACTAAAACAATACCCTGGGTGTAGTTTCGGTAGCCGAACATCACCCAGCTTCCACAATCTGTGCCTAGGAATGAGTCCTATTTAGAAATCCCGTGGAATCTCGTGGTCTCGCGCCGCGGTACTTGCTGAGTGTAGCTGTTTATGACATTCTACAGGGTGTCACGCCACCACGGGCGAGACAACCTCGAATCCAGGTGTCGTACTACCATGCTGGGTGATGTTCGGCTACCGAAACTACACCCTGGGTATTGTTTCAGTGAAGATTGAGATCCTGGGTAATCTTTGTATATACCCTGGACGACATTCACCCTTTCAGCACTACTAACCGCAAACGGAATCTGTCAACTACAGTTATGCTGTTTCTCGCTTTCACATCCCATGGGAGTCTGTCACTGACTGTGCGGGGGCAGAATTGGATACTGAGTGTTCGAAGATGATTAGTTTCGTGCAGATTCCCGACTCTTCATATTTTTTGTAAGTTTGGTCGTCCATGATCGGCAGCAACTCTGAAGATGCAAACTGAACCGTTCAACGTTTCTGCTTCTCCGATCGACAATCCCGTGGATCCAACGGTAATCATCCTGCGGCTGGTTTACCATATCACGACGAAATACCTATGGGTACCAATCACGGTGTTAGGTCTCGTTGGGAATTTTCTCTCAATCAGCATCACACTCCAGAAAGACAACCGGCGAATTTCGACGTGTAACTATATGACAAGCCTTGCTGTGGCTGATTCCAGTGTCCTTATCAATTATATATGGTCGTTATCGTTATTTTTCTACAGTCAGGAAAAACTATCCGATTTTCTAATGCAGTAGGTATTGGTAATTACCGTCCTCGTAGTGTATCTTCCCCGGACGTCGCGCGTCGCCATGGACGGCACCAGTGAAGACGTAACGTCATTCGACCATGGACGTACTCGTACTATACGCAATGAGTCGGAAGCGTGACTTCCGCGTGACGTACGCGGATAACAGTAGGTCAATTGTGCAACGTACTGTAAGGTTTTTGGCATTGGTTTCATCAATACCTGTGAATTGATTGCTGAGATATTTGATAGTGATATTTGATATTGATTGCTGAGACATTTTGATAATTTGAGAATTTCACATTTTTTTATAAAATCTTAATTTTTAAGGATATAGAGCGGTTGTGTAGATGCTGGGATGTTTGAGATGATCAAACATTTGACAATTTAAAAATTTCATATTTTTCACAAAAATTATGAAATTTTGAATGTTTTTTTAGCGCAAACTGGTCGGAAGTTAAACATACTCTTCAAAATATCAATATTTTGAAGAAAAATATAAAATATTTCTAGATCTGCCCAGTTAACCCCAAAATGTTCTAAAATTTCGTGTTCTCAATTCGGAGGTTACATGTAGCTTCATCTGAATATCACGAACATTTCTTGAAAAGTACAAAAATATCATCCGTGATTAGTGACCGTCCCTTGCCATCTATTTCAGGTTGATGTGGTATCAAGCCTACGGTTTTGGAATCCTCTCCGGATTCTTTCTTGCCGAGATGACGATTGATCGACTGATTGTGGTCAGATTCCCAATGGCAGCTCCCAGTCTGTGCACAACACGGCGGGCCTGCGTCACCATGGCGACGACCGCCATTTTGATCCTTGGTCTCAACCTGTATATATTTTTTACGTTCAAGCATGTACAACATGAAGTGACAGGTGAGGGAATGGCGGAAGAAATTATTCCCTTTGACTAATTATAAATGTTTTAGTCCTGCGCACACCAGGGGTTTTCAACACAGAGCCTCTAGGGTTGTCTGGCACATTCCAGAAACATTGACTACGGGGAAATTCAATTGAATTTGCATTCAATGGAGAACCGGAGGAACTAACGTCACGACGTGGCGCTGTGAGCGGTGCGACCGAAGTTTCTTTTTTTTAACGTTATTTCCACTGGCGTGAAAACACCCCTTTTGTTTCGGTCGCCTGGCATTAAAATTTACACCATCTTGTAGCAGATGAAAATTCTACATTTTTCGCTGCTTTTTTTCCTTAAAATGAAGAAATGGGATGGTGATAATGGCAACGTCTTTATCTCATTATTCCTGTAGAAAATGTACAGCTGAATTTTTTCAAACGACGTCAATGACGTCGCTTCGGTCGCACTGCCCGCAGCGCCGACCTGTCGGGATAAACGGCACTCCGGTTCCTCATTGAATTTGCGGAGTATGACTTGCTACTCGTTGCAAAATTCTTCGAATGTTAATTGCGCAATGTTTTATTTTTGTCGTCGATTAACTGACCCTTTATACCTGAAAGCAATGGACGCTGGACGGCTGAGATCATCCCTGAAGGCATCCCTCAGGCCAGGTTTTTATAACACTCGATTTATGTACAGTGGAACCTCCCTTAGCGGACATTCTGCCATTAGAGAGTGGTCGAAAGATGTCCTTACTAGAGAGGTTTCAGAGTATGTAAACTCGATCTCGTTTTCAACAAAAAAAATCTATGATAGGATTTAGCAATCTGCGGATGTCAGTCGGAAACCCTGCTTTGGAAGCTTTAGGGAATTCGGCACAGCTCGCCATTGGAACAGTCTTGCCTTTCCTTATAATCGTACTTTGCAATATCTGGATCATCATCGTGTTACACACAGCATCCAAAGAAAGACTTAAAATGGGCGTCAACGAGGGCGGTAGAAAAACCAGGAAAAAGGAAGCTAATTATTTGACCAGAATGTTGATTCTTGTCAGCATCGCTTACGTGGTGACGTCAGTACCTTACCGTCTGTATGACGTCATAATGGGGCTTGAAGAGATTAAGATTCACTACAACATGTATTCGGAATACTGGCAACTACGATACTACAGTCAACACTTCATTCTCGCTCATATTTGGATTATAAATTATGGAATCAACTTTTACCTTTACTGCATGGGAGGTGGCAAGAAGTACAGGAATGACGTCAAAGAAAGGCTGAAGACAATCTTTATTTGTTGCAGAAAGCATTAATTCCTTGACTGGATCCGAATGTAGTTGTACGAGACGCTATCCATTTTGGTCACACGTTATGCAAAGCCAGTGCATTTAACATTAAAATTGGCAAGAAACCCGGGCTCTATTATTAGGGAGTTTTCGCAAAGCCCCCGAAACGCCGGCGCGAACGCCAAACCCATTGTTCGATGCCACCAAGAGAGCACCGAACAAAAGGATAGGCGTTCGCGTTGGCCTTTCGGGGGCTTTGTGAAAACTCTATATTGGTTATTGGTCCCGAAAAAGAGTTGGAAGGAATCGTGTTCAGACTCGACGTGAATCAAGCCTAATATTTCAAACTGTGAAATCTTCGTTGTGAGTTCACTGTTCTATTTTCAAGGTTCTGGGGCAGTGAAGACAATTTTACATGGTGGTTCATAGCCTAAGAACCCACTACTAAGCACAGCACTACCCACCCAACTCTACATCAAAGTCTCCAATAACTGAACCAATCCTTTGGCACTAGCCAGTTCTGATACCCGCCAACGCTTAAAAATCGAAGCCAACTCCACTGATCATTAAACGGAATGATTAACCAAACACTGAATACTATCGCACCCAACTGCGAAGTTCAAAGATTCGTAGCATCACCTCAACCCACTCTGAAACAGACCCGAGCCTGACGTTGACGTCGTTCGGACTCTGATATATTTGACTGACATGTTGATGACGTCACTGACGCAACAATGCCATCATGCTGTGCCAGTGCCGTACATCCAAGCACAAGATGACGTCATTGACGCAAGATGTCAGCCAAATGTTCCAGAGATTTCATTCATCAAAATTCAAGTCTCGAATGAAATCTCGCGGGACCAGATTGACCTCACCCCAACTAACCATCGTTCAACCACTACTCGGGACAGTTCCACACCCACTGACTTACTGCCAAGGACCAAGGTTGGAATGAACCACTAAGCACTATCCCACTTTCACTGACCTCCACTAAGGTGCAAACACATTCGTTTTCAGGATATTGGGTCATATGAATAAGGAAACTACTTAAGTCTAAGACTCGTATTCTAGAAGCTTCCTTAACTCTAAGGTCCACATTAAGCTTTTTTATTCTGCCCTGCAAACAATAGCTAAAGGTAGACCTTAGAGTTAAGGAAGCTTCTAGAATACGGCACCAAGTGTGACACTTATCCTTTGTTCAACACAAAAGATAAGTATCACACTTTGACTTAGCATGTTAAGTATAATATTTATGAATATGGGCCCTGGCCTATTTATGACTTATCCTACCCTGACCTACTTGTTATCAGGTTATTACTGGGGCTGAATCGGTTATTGTCGTCCTGGGTATAGACAAAGTATACCCAGGTTCAATGTCGTCCAGACAAACTATACCCTGGGTACAGTTTGTCCGGACAAACTATACCCAGGGTATAGTTTGTCTTGACAAATTGTACCCAGCTTCCCATATGTACACCTGAAGACGAGATTGGAATCGCACATGGCATCTAGTCCTTGCCGGTCAAAATGACGGTAAGGGCAACCTCATGGCTCGACCCTTCGCTCATAATTGAGCCCACAAACACACGCACTACACCATAGGCCTACTGACAATCGAAGTATGACACTACTAAACCAGCTACCAAGAGGTGTAGCGAAGTTGATATTCAGCGTAAATCATGAAATGAAGGATAGCCTCGACCTAGGCCTACAGCTCCTAAGTGCTTGAGAATTTACTATAGGTCCCTTTTGAAAATTTGTAGGGATTGGTCTTATCTCCCTATTCCCAAATTATGGTAGGTATAGCATTAATTTTCAGCCCCTTCTGGCAATAATCCCACTGTATGGTTGCTTACCGGAAGTGTCTCGAATTAGGCCTGCAGCTCCTAAGTGCTTGAGAATTTACTATGGGTCCCTTTTGAAAACTTGTAGGGATTGGTCTTATCTCCCTATTCCCAAATTATACTAGGTATAGCGTTAATTTTCAGCCCTTTTCAGCAATAATCCCGGATTCTCCATGTACTTCATGACGTAGTTTTGTGGACAGTGGTCACGTGAATCTTGGCAACACGCACGTAACAATCTCGGACGAAAATTTTTAGATCCTTTTTTGCCCTTTGTGATGTCAATCTGGTCTTCAGGTGTACATATGGGAAGCTAGGTACACTTTGTCAAGACAAACTATACCCTGGGTACAGTTTGTCCAGACAAACTATACCCAGGGTATAGTTTGTCTGGACGACAGTGAACCTGGGTATGCTTTGTCTATACCCAGGACGACAATAACCCCTTCAGCATTACTGGGTTTGAAATGGACATCATACAACCTGGCCTCCAGACCAAAATTGGGCTCCCCATGTTGCGCTTTTTGGCCCTCCCTGTATAGACTGTAGGAAGATTTCCTTCCTCCAGCAATAAGATTGATAGCGCCATTAGGTGCAGCATTTTAACGAAGCGACCTCGAACTAGATCGAAGCTGGAGTAATGATTTTCAGTGTGTGTGGCCAGTTTTCTGTGAGACTGCCATTGTTTGGAACACAGTGGGGCTGAATCGGTTAATGTCGTCCTGGGTACACCTCATTAATACCCAGGGTAATCCTGGGTAATCCTTTTTGTTACCCAGAATCGTCCTGGGTACAAATAAGGTACGGTACCTTAACATTACCCAGTTGTAACATCCATGCCATTTTCCACCTGCCCACGTACCACAACCTCGGGCGCAGGTGGAAAATGGCACGGATTTCAAACTGGGTAATGTTAAGGTACCTTATTTATACCCAGGATCGTCCTGGGTAACAAAAAGGATTACCCAGAATACCCAGGGTGATAATGAGGTGTACCTAGGACGACATTAACCGATTCAGCCACAGTGGGAAACAGACTCGCTGCCTCTCTGTGTGTTGCTCCGTCAAACTATTGTAATGTCAGTCATACTGGCACACGAACCACACGGTAAAAGTGATCAATCCTTCATAAACCGAAGAGGGGCACCATGTAAAAAGGCCTCTTTTGCCCTTTGCTGAAAAGAATGACAGGGTACTAATGTAACTGACCTGGGGTATTGTGCTTGTGTGTTGTTCATACGGACCATACTTAGTAAACGGTGGAAAGGAAGAAGCGGTATTATCAGACTGATTTAATTGCTTGTTAAAGCAATGTGTCAGCCAAAAAATTTGAATGCAAAAGGGGACGAATCTTTGTTTACAAACACTCATTTCCTGCATTCTGAGTGGCTGTGTGGGCAATGTTTACAAACATCATCCTTCTGTTTACAAAACGACTGTATTGGATCTCAAATGCGTTGTAAACACTCACTTCTTGGATCTCAAATGCGTTGTAAACACTCACTTCCTGCATTCTGAGTGGCTGTGAGGGCATTGTTTACAAACATCATCCTTCTGTTTACAAAACGACTGTATTGGATCTCAAATGCGTTATTTGACTGCCGACGTAGAGGGAGCCATCTAGCGGCAGTAAGACGAACTTTGAAAATGCATTACAAATAATGTATGTAGTAAATCGGGTCAATTCGCCGACATCGTAGTTAATCCCTGTCTGGGAGAGTGGCGCGGTAGCGCCGGCTGTCGAGAAAAAGTGGCAATACCGTGCTCCTTTAAGCTGCTGATTGTTGGAAGGATAGCAGAATGTGGTGTTCTGACTGGCATCTGGGCGGCTGCCCTTTGGGTGGCTGGCATCTGGGTGGCTGCCCTCTGGGTGACTAACATCTGGGGGGCTGGCAACTGTGATGGTTGCATGGTATGAGGCATGAACAATACAAATGAGGCATGAAATACAAAATGAAAAACATTCTAACCATCATTTCCATATTCTCTGCTCATGTTGGCGTTGAGCCCTCATCTGATGGACAAGTTCAATACGTCTCAACTCATCTGAAATATAAATCTAACAAAATTACATGGTACTGTTAGCGTATCAGTCCAATCATTTAGCCTGCTGTCATTTTCAACTTTACTTTCTTAAATTTGACTGTAATATGTACTTTGTCTCAAATGTACACATTCTTATGTACATGTATGTGCTTTATCAAGCAATTTTTGTAATCGAGGAGGAACCTGTGATGAAAATTTCAGCATAAAGTAGAATTTGATACTATACGTGTTGTGTGTACCTTTCTCATAACATCCATTCTGTGTTCTTGTAACTCATTTTCTGCATTCATTCTTTTCTCTTCAAGAGCCAGAAACTTAGCATCGCTGTAACGCTGGCTCTGGGAAAAAGCAATTATCACCTTTCACTTGAGTTTTCTTTTTCTTAGATTTCCCACTGGCATCACAACTCGTTCTGGACAATTTCCTCTTCTCTTTATCAACTTCAGCATGAGAAGAAGAAGGACCTTTTGCGTTCCCCTGACCTTGGCCAGATCCTTGTTCGTCTGAGTGGACACTGCCAACACCAAGGTCTGGCAATGCATTGAGGCTGTTGTGGGGAATTTAGTCATGCCTGGAGCATGCCTTGCCTTGAGTGTGATTGTGAACCGTCTTCAACAGTGCTTGGTTGCTAGGCGTAGGGACGGCGACTGTTACGTCAGGCTGTTTTGGCCAGGTCTCACCCTACTTCTGGAAGTCAGCTTGCCGAGGCCGAGGGCTACAGATGTAGGCGATCTATGTTGTGAAATTGATTCCTGTCATTGTGTGTTATATAAATTTCGAAGTTGGCGATCTCAATACAAGCTTTAAGGTAATTAAGAGTTAGCCTACTCATTTATTTATCCTAGTAATCTTCTCTGACCGACAGCGGCCACGCCCCCACGGCACACCACGGCTTGCTTGCACTCGATTACGATATCGCACTGTTTAAGACCCGAGCGTTGAACAAGCCTACGGATCGTTACAATTGGTGACAGCGGTTACTGTAGGTTCTAGTTAGCTAGGAGTAGCATTAGAGTTATTAAAATGCATGATGAGTGGGCCTAGGAAAATGTCCACAGCAGCAGAAACGGCAGCGAGGAAAATCGGAAATGTTGGCAGAAGCCGCCACGGTTCATGCAGAGGGAGTACATCGTGGCACTGACACTGAACGTGGCCTGACGAGTACTTCTACTATATGATGAAGATAAATCATACGTGACTTCTGATTTGATTACCTGGGCTAAGCAGGAGAAGATAATTTCGTAAGCGCCCGGTTAGGCCATACGACGACGTTTATCTATTCTGTGGGTATACCCAAACAATACATAAACGTCGTCGTATGGCCTAACCGGGCGCTTGCGAACCTCCCTATTGATGCTGAAAGGGTAAATGTCGTCCTGGGTATATACAAACATTACCCAGGATCTCAGTCTTCACTAAAACAATACCCTGGGCGTAGTTTCGGTAGCCGAACATCACCCAGCTTCCGCAGTCTGTGCCTAGGAACGAGTCCTATTTAGAAATCCCGTGGAATCTCTCTGTCTCGCACCACGGTACTTGTTGAGTGTAGCTGTTCATGACATTCTTCAGGCGGTCACGTGACCACGGGCGAGACAACCTCGAATCCAGATGTCATACTACGATGCTGGGTGATGTCCGGCGACCGAAACTACACCCAGGGTACTGTTTTAGTGAAGATTGAGATCCTGGGTAATCTTTGTATAAACCCAGGACGACATTTACCCTTTCAGCCCTATTGATATCGTGCACCCTCGGACCCATATAACAAGCCTCCACAAGAGCAACGCAGAATCTCCACGGAATAAGTCGCACGACGCCAGTATATACGCCAACGAAGAATACAGTCAACGCTCTCAGAAAGTCATCCTCTCTATCACATGAGGCAGATGTTTCGATTTCTAGCCCAGTTTGTCGCTGTAACTAAGGGCTAAGGCTGGTAGGTCCACTGGAGGAACCTTTCTCTGCTCCAGCTTATATGTCTGCCGTCCAATGACAGAAGCTAGTAACTCACCTTTTCATCAAAAATTGAGACCAATTTTATTGTTTAAATACCAAAGTGCGAGTTTCCAGGTTCTGCCACTGAAAAGGCAGAACTGCAGGAATGTCAATCAGGTTTTTCAGATCTCTAGCTACGCTCAATAGGTTTTTTTCCCCTAAACTCCACGACGGCAACGGTTTCCAAACACGATATGAACAAAACCTTTCGGAAAATCACAGTTTGTGCTAATTGCCCGCAAGGTGGCCATTTTGAAAAATGCAATGCACCACGTGCTATTGTATGATTATTACACTGAAATTCTTGGTGAAATATACAAAATTTTTAAGAGATCCATCATATCGGACTGTGGCGAAAAAAGTGAAGATGACAGAAAGTATAGCGACCCGGTAAATATAAGCAGTGGTTACACTACATAAATCCCCGTGCTTTCCCGGGGGTTTTGCGGTTACACCTATAAATCGCTGAGTCTAAATACACCCGTGTCTGAAATCCCCGTGCTTATTAGCCCCAGCGAGGTCGAAGGGGCAACGCCGGAGCTATTTTAGACACGGAGATTTTATGTAGTGTAACTACGAAATCCCCGTGTCTACCTATAGTTTCAGACACCCCGACAGACGTCGTTGCAAATCGATGAGTCATGCGCATGCGTATAGGCTATTTCACGCCTCCAATAGCCCCTTGATTACGGAGAGTTGCCTACATGCAGTGCCCCTATCGCCGGGTTACGGAAGGTATTACCAATCGCATTTTAGTACTGTAAACGCTCCCCGTGTCATTCAACGCCGTGTGTTTTCTGGTTCGGAAAAACCCCGTGTCTCAAAAAGCACGGGGATTTTAGATAGGTACAACCAGGGCTATAATGGGGAAAACCATCCTGAGAAAAGAATTCCGAGGTCTTTTCTGAATTTTGAACAACTCGAGACATATAAAAAGAAATTAATTGAACAGTTTGCAAAAGTAATTTGAACTACAACTTCTTGAGATAATTCACGCAGACCTGGGTATGACAACTTGACATCATTAAGGCAACATTGCCACACTATGAAATCTATGGTGAAGGGGATCAGAAGGATTACTAAGGCTGTTGCAACAACTATCAACATTATAGCCATTGATTTTTCTTGTTTCTGGCGTTTTTTACAATTTGTATGGACGCTGACTTTTATATCAGAACCTTGCCGTTTCAGACTAAATATTGTAGCTATATTCAAGAGAACTATCGTCACAAGCGGAAGCAAAACATCAACGGCGGCATTGATGGCGTCAAATGCGAGTTTATACCAGGCGAAGAAACCCGGCAGAACACAGTCCAGGTACAAACCGTCGCCATCTTGTTTTGCTGATCGGAAACTACTTGGTAGGTAAATTAATGTGTGCGACAAAAAGTTTATAGCTGTAAGTATCCGAGCTTTGCTCTTCGTACACCAGAGAGAGGCTTTTAGAGGGAACGAAACAACAATAAACCGATCGACAGCAATGATTACAATTTGCCAAATGGAAGAATCATATAAACAATAAACTATGAAGTAAAAGGTTTGACAATAAAACTCGCCAAAGTGACGAAGGTACAGAAGATCTGGGCGCAGGCTTTTAACCATACGCGGTACTAAGCACAGGAGTGAAAGGGTATCCGCCACCGCTAGCGTCTTCAGGTAGAATGACATTACATTGGACTCATTTGAAGGGAGGTTCATAACCATAAAACTCAAAGTGTTGCCGACGACTGCCAATGCGACAAGTGTGAGGTAGACACCACACGAAAATATTCTCGTATAATAATTGAAATTGTAGAAACTGCCTACCCATTCCAGTGTCACTTGCATACCTCCTGATTCTGGATTCTGCATTTCCTCAGTATCGCTGAATCGGTTAATGTCGTCCTGGGTACACCTCATTATTACCCTGGGTATTCTGGGTAATCCTTTTTGTTACCCAGGACGATCCTAGGTATAAATAAGGTACCTTAACATTACCCAGTTTGAAATCAGCGCTTGAGGTACGCGGTACTATCTTATTCTAGCCCGCCACGAATTTATACACGTGCATTTTGACGTGGTGATTGTCAGCAGCTTGTCAGAATTGCAACTCGCGTTAAAGACTGCGATTTATAGGCGTATTTGCAATCTATTCCATCCTATAGCGTAGTATCGGGATGGAATTTTCATTTCAAAAGGAAGACAGCTGAAGAAAAATCTGGTGGATGTCGATAATGGCAGATACAAGTTGAAAGCAGGTGTCAAAGTTAATGCGAAACTGAAGTGGCTTGCACACGACACCATGATTTGGGAGGGGCAATTGCGCTGAGATTTTCGCGGCTGCTACATAACGCACGTACCGGTACGACAACCTAGGGCGCAGGTGGGAAATGGCGCGGATTTTAAAACTGGGTAATGTTATTTGTACCCAGGACGATCCTGGGTAACAAAAAGGATTACCCAGGATTACCCTGGGTAATAATGAGGTGTACCCAGGACGACATTAACCGATTCAGCCTCAGTATCAAAACGTAAGAAAGCCTTTTCCTTCCAGGCCCTATCGTTGTAGATTTAGGTATTGTTCTTATCAAACAGTGGTAAGCCTATAAAGTAGGGAGGCATATTCTTTCTCCCTAAACACAAAATAGGAAATATACGGACGCATTGTCCTTGATGAGTATATTGAAAGAGATACGTTTGTTTGACCGGTACACACGTCAGATCGGAGAGATCCCGCCTTTGACTTAACAGCTACATGGTTCAGTGACCAAATTTTCCAAGCCCAGTTATCTGAAATGTCAAATATCTTTAAAACACTCTGGTCTTTTCACTTTGCATCTGCACCTAAAGTATCAGACGGACAGTGCAATAACTAAAACGACAAATTAGTTTCTGGCCGATCCACTCATTAGCTGAAACAAAGGCCAAACCTTTCGGTACATAATGCGGCCTTATTACAATGATTCAAGAGATTATATTCTGTATACTAGTAACTGTGGTTTGTATCTACACGTTAATGAAGTTAGAATTTCTAAATTCATTTCCAATGTTGAGAAAATCGCTTTTTTGTGAAAACTATCTCAAGACGTGCCCTTTTTTTGAGGTTTGACCACTCCACACATGAGCAATAACAACAATTGACTGAGTATGGTAATGGTAGTGTCCCACTGGCGACTTTTGCCCACGACAAGGGGCGAATCTGAAGGCTGCGATATAGCCTCGACAAGCTGCGATATTTACCATTATACGTAGTTTTTCGCGAGTTGTCAACTTGTCGCTGATTCGTCAAACACTCGCAGGCCCAGACGAAGTTGGTCGTGGGTGGTCGTAGATAAACGTAGATGTTCGTAGTTTCTTCGCACATTACTCGTAGCTAGTCGCAGACTGTCGTTGATAGTCGAGGTTACTCTTCAAGACCTACGATCCTGTACGACAATGTAAGACATGGGTGCGACTACATACGAGATAACTTCGACTGACTGCGAATGAAATTTTGTCGCAGGCAAATTTTGAACATTTTGAAAATTTTTCTGCGAGCCAGCGAATCACTGCGAACATAGACGACAGGCTAAGAACAGTTACGAAAAGCTGCGATTTTTTCATTCGTCCCTTGTCGCAGGCCAAAATTCGCCAGTGGGACACTAGTATAACTCAATGAGCTTCTATTGTGGAATCAAGCAGTCCTGTAAATTCTATTCAAATGTCAGGTATGTTAGGGAGGCTTACATCATAATACCACTGTACATTCTGAATAGGAGTGGGCCTACCGGCATGCAGTGCATTGAGTTTAGAGGGTTTAGTCTAGAAGCCCCTGTCTCAGGACTGACATTCAAGCGGAAAATAATATCAAGGAAAATAAGCATTTTCATCAGTTTTCGAAACAAATTTAGAAATTCTAACTTCATTAACGTGTAGATACAAACCTCAGCTTACAAGTACACAGAAAATAAACTCTTGGTTTTTCGTGATATTGCCGCATTATGTACCGAAAGGCCCACCTTTGTTTTAGCTAACTAGGGCATCAGCAAGTGACAAACTCCACATTTTTGTTATTGCATTGTCCGTCTGGTACATTTAGTGCAGCTGCAGTTTAAAATGGCTAGGGCGTTACAAAGATATTTGACATTTTTAGAAAACACGACTCTGAAACTTTGGTCACTGGACCTAGCCCTTAATCGGGCGAGATTTAGTGAAATTGAATACTAATACGTCGAATTTCTAATACAAAAAACAACGAATCAAAAGTGCAACAAGAATCCGTTTGAACTCTTGGATCAACAGGTACAGTCATTGACATTAGTTTATCTACACCTAACATGTTGAATATCTTTCGCAATCGGGGACCGATTTTGATGCGGTTTGTACCATATGAAATTTCAATCCTTCATCCAAATTACCAATGCAAGCATTAGCTAGATAACCATTGGAAACATTATGTAATAAGGCGGTCAAAAAAGGCTCCAAAATCAACTTTTTTGTTCGCAATACAGTTGAAGTTTTTTCTTGACAGTATCGTGTGGAAAGGTTTGTTTAAGCTTTTTTAGAAGTTTTCATTTAAAAAATGCCGCCAGTTTTAGAGAAAATCCAATTTTCAGTCAGCAAATTTCAATGTTTTGAGTGCGACAAATTCTAATCCCAGAGATGGCCCCTTTCGACCCTGGCCAGCTATTCAAATGCTAAATGAAAGGCTTTTGAATAATGATGAGTAGGTTGTATTACCCCACCGAATGCACCAATTGAGCGAGGCCGGCAGTATTGTAATATAAAAGACTTCATTGCGAATGGGCGTCATTTTAGACCGAACACTGTCCTGATTAAAAATACTAGGACAGACGCAAGCAAATGCATGAAACCATCATGGCGCCCGCTGGTCTATATTTAGCTCGGGGAAGCCCTGTAGGCAAAATAGCAATTGTATCACCGTCCACTGCCCGTTTCAGGCATTTAGCTTGCATGGGGTTTAGGCAGCAGTAAGCTATTTGCCGTCTTTCATTCACCTGAGCTAAAGCCAACTTTGATCTCAAGCAAAAATCTATGTTTTTTCTGAAATTCACTCATGATTTACGAGATCATGCCTGAGTTGTGGGAACGTCCCATTACCAAAATGTCCCAATACCAGAACGTCCCAGTCATGGGGATGGGGTTGTTAGATTGTGTGTTAGACTGTGTTAGATTTGGAGGAATTATAAAATTATAATTCCTGGGATGGGGATAGGCCAACCCTAAAACTCCTCTAAAAAAAACTAGGCTACAGTTGTAGGCCTAGTCGACGTAGGCCAAGGCCTAGCCTACTAGGCCTACTTGACACTGGACCTACATTCCTAGAGGATCTGTCGATCTGATGCCTTCCTTGCTGTGACAACAGTAATGTGATTGATTTGTCTCTCCAGTCAGGTAAATAAATAGGCCTACTGTACTCACCATCCACACATTTCTAACCCTCAACTTCCAATTTTATAAAACGGGACGTTTTGACTGGAATTGCTGGGACGTTCTGGCATTGGGACGTTTTGACTGGCTACCGTGGGAGCCGCCATCTTGTCAAAATGTCACCTGACCTACCTTTGTAGAATGACGTCACTAGCCGGGAATCCGGCTTAGATCATTTGATTTCACCGGTCTTCGAATGCAAGCTGCCCAGAAGACCGGGTACCAGTCTAGCGTCATTTATGTCCAACATAATTGTTCAGTGATGTGTTTATAATAAGAAGAAGTCGTGTGCTCAGACCCGTTGGTATTGACTAGGCCCAATTGTATAGCAGATGTCAATTTGACCACAACTGACTTTTCAAAAGAACAAGAATGTGGACACAGGTTATTGTCAAATCGAATAGGGTTCACAGGCCTATATCATCCACTCACTGCATTCACGAAGGCCAGAACACAGGGTGTCCCCAAGAATAAATACCTTAAGTATAGGTCACAAATCCACCGGGCCGCGTACTATTTTTCCCACCCGGCGGCTTGCCGTGGATTTTAGAGACCGTACGGGTCCATTACGATTTTCATGTCTGCAGTGTGTGTGTAGTCACACATTCTACGGCACCCGGCGGTGCCCGGTGAAAATTGGTGGAGAGTAACTGCAAGACGCCCGTCACAAACCGTAAAGCTGCTTTTCCACGAGGCGTTTGCGGGCGCGGAATGGGAGACGGGCGCGGGTGCGAGTGAAACAGCTAATGGAAAATACGTTGGATCAGTTTTTTCCACCCGCGCCCACCTCCTATTCCGCGCCCGCAATCGCCTCGTGGCAAAGCAGCTTAAAGTGCAGGTGTAGGATGCCGTGCGGTCAGTTTCCGGGCTCCGTCCGATGAACAGATGCGCCGCAAGGCGCCCGGCCGGGGTCCTCAAGGCGCCCGGGCACCGCAAAGGGCCCGTCAATCTTTTTTCACGATAATTGGCAGAAAAAATCGTTCGGAGCCCGCCCGGTCACCGGCAGGAGCCCGCACGGGACCCGTAGGGGCCATTACGGGCCTTCTAAGGCCTACCGGTCAGATGAAAACACCGGGAGATTTGGGAGCAGCCAGCTCAGCACCGCGGCGCCCGTATGGCTGGTGAAAAATGTCCCGGTGAGCGTGGGAACTGTGAGGGTGCCGGCCAGGCACCGTACGAAATTGGCGGACATTGGCAAAAATGTCTGTTTTTACTCGCCGCACGGGCCCCGGATTTGATATGTGACGGGGGCTTTATGTGTGGATATAATGACCTCACCTCCAGCTGACTTGTCTAAATGGATGTGGGTGTGGGAACACGATTCCTTCCAATACTAACCTCTATCAAGTAAGCAAGAAAAACATGTTTTTTTAATAACAAGGTTTATCGGACGTTATGGGCGATTAGCTTACAGATACTAAAGATCGTTTATCTGTCGGTGAAAGTTAATATTTCGTCCACTGTCCCTGTGCTTATATCACAGCCTGCATTCGATGGGGCATTGAATCGAAAAGTGCCCCCCAGTATTGCTGCTTTTCAGACTGCCTCGTCCATGCTTCGTTCACTGCCTCCCAGAGTTCATCGACATTCGTCACATCGGTGAAGCTGACATCAGCCTGTGTTTTGAGCCCAGGCATTTTCGATCGGATACCATGTCTGCTCCTTTGGGTGGCCATTCCATCACGCCCTCGGGTTGAGCCGCCAACCACTCCTGTGTCCCCCTGGCAGTATGAACGGGGCTTCTGCAAAATCATCAGATTTAGAAAATCGTATGATGGCGAAAATGTTAAAGGCTGAAATCTGAATCTCGATTTAGATATTGCCTAATTCAAAATTTCATTCTTTCAAACTTCATTCATCTCTGAGCACTGTAAAACGACTCACCTGTCCTGCTGGAACAGGAAATTTTCGTTGGCTTCCCTCATTTCTTCAAATGCTCGTTCTAGGATCCCCCTGTATTGATGTTGATTGAGCCTCCCCTCTACACGCTGGAGTCGGCCTCTACCGACAGGGTCCATCCACCCGAATACTGGCACTGAGAATCTACCGCTCCTGCGAAGATGGGCTACATGCCGTTGCAAGAATCTTTCGCCTTTGGGCCGGATAACCCAGATCTGCCCATTGTCGTCTAGTTGAAATGTTTTTTCGTCGCTAAACCTGACCGTTCGCCACTGGTCAACATCCCAGTCAGCATGTTCCTGAAAAGGAAAATAAACAGACAATTCATTGCGGTTTATAATTGTGAGAGAAAGACAACACACACGCAACCGGTCCTTATTCACGTTATTGGTGTAGTGTTGGGGTAGAGATCTTTTTGGCATCATCAACCTTAAAGATCACAGGTGGGCCACGAAAATCATTGTTTGTTTACATTTTGTTTGTCTATGTCCAGTTCTTCGTTGTATTGATGAGTAATTTGTTGGTGGCATGCCCCTCTAAAAATTCTTTTGATACGGTACCAAAAGTACGGTATTCAATTTGGTGGGTTGGCATGTCTTAAAAGACAAAACCAACATGATGTAAACATTGAATGTAAACAATGAAGTCACGATACATTTTCTTTAAGATTCTATGTGTCAAATGGCTTTGACAACAGTCAACAAGAATTTGTGACCTTGCAAAGCGAAATCTCCATCGTTGATCATATTTTTGTGTTACCTGAGCAAACTGAAGACGCTGGCGAGCATGTTCGTTTGACAACTTTTCCTTTTTCACAGCAACTCGTGAAAATAAGCCTTCCCCCTTCAGTCTTCTTCGAACTGTTTGACTTCCAACATCCGGTCCGACTGCTCTCTGAATCCCTTTAATACCAATAAAAGGGTCGGTTCCGGCGAGGCGAACAATAGCGAGTTTTCGCTAATCCCCCGAAACGCCAACGCGAACGTCTATCCTTTTGTTCGGTGCTCTCGTCGTGCCATCGAACAATGGGTTGGGCGTTTGCGTTGGCGTTTCGGGGGCTTTGCGAAAACTCCCTAATCTCTCTGTCCGTCCGTTCATTAGTGACGAAGGGTGCCCCAGGTCTGTCGCGTCTCTCCAGGGTGTTTTCATCTTGATAACGTCGCCACCACCGGCCAACGGTGGTGAAGTGGATGTGGAGATGATCCGCTACATCTCTATGACTTAAGCAGACATTTTTGAGGGCGACAATCTGGCGCTTGACAGCCAAACCAAGATCTGGCGTACCGCGTTCCTTCGGCATTTTCTAATACTCTGAGCCAATGCATCAGGTGTTTTATATCGGCCGCCACAACAACGAATTCCTGTGACAATATGAAAACCCTTCTAGTCCTTCTTTCGTCCCGTCAACCTCTGAGGATAACAATCCATTCACCCGATTTTCGTGTTGCGCGATGTCGCATCCTTTGTCCAGGACCAACGCGGCGGAAACAAACAATGGAAAATACCTTGGCTATTGAAGTCTGACTCATTGATTAAATCAACGAGTCAGACTTCAATAGCCATTCTTCCTCGGGACAAGGTCTAATCCCATTGAAAACGAATAAGGGCTGGCGTCAAACGACCCTATTGACTGGCTGCTCATTATGCCCAGGGAACATGTCGCAAGTAAACTTCACAGCACTGAATTGTGCTCAGAAAAGTAACAGAAATAAGTCTGTATTTCCCAGAAAACATGGAAAATTCAACAGAACTCTTCAACAACATTTATATTTTATCTGTATGTTTGCAGGCATGTGGTTTTTTTCCGATTTTTTCTGAACACAAAAAAGTTGATTTTTAGGCCTTTTTTCAAACGCTGATTACCTAACTGTCGTGCGTGACATCTTGCTTATTTTTTTCAATGAATATATGGAGAAAGGATTGAAATTCCGTATGGTACAAACCGCATCAAAATCGGTCCCCGATTGCGAAAGATATTCAACATGTTAGGTGTAGATAAACTAATGTCAATGACTGTACATATACATGTAACTCCAGTAAAATACGTTCGGTGTCAGATAAACACTGGTTTCTTACTTCGCTCACAGTTGTCGAATCGTCGCCTGACGCCAAAAAATACTTGCGGTTCTGGCCGAAAGTTAAAAAGCGGTGATTGAACAAGTGCTCGGGTGTTGTGACGCACGCAAAACTGACAGTCCTGAATCGCTGGCGTTTTGCTCGAGTTAGACGCCTAAAATCGTCAGAAAATGATCACCTATTCCGCCATCTTCGGTCACACTTTCCGGCCTCCGAAGGGCCTGGATATACGCATATTTCGCGAAAAGCTTCTGAGATTGAATGCACTACAGGAAATCGGTGTAGGATGTGACTTTGTTTGCAGCAGACAATTTGAATCTCAGATGTCACTGTCATTTGTATAATGACATAATTATGCTGAATCATCACCAAACGAGCGACAAAAGATAGGCCAACATAATTATGAAACATTTCGTGAAAACTGATAGTTACGAGTAGCTAGACGCGGATTTACATTTATTTATTGAACTAGCAAATCTGTATAGTCGCCCCAAACCTGTTCATACTTGGGCTGGTTCATACTTGCCCGCGGAACGTCAAGCGCATGAAACTGATCACAGGTTTCCAAGGCGTGAATGTGCACACACATTGAAATCGATCATAGTCGGCGTAAAATCCGGACGGAGTATGAACCAGCCCTAAGACGGGTGATAGAGCAAATGAAATATGAATATTAATATGAAAATGAAAAAGCAACGATAATGAGAAGAAAAAGATTATCGACTCAAAAAAACAACTTGGGATGCTTGATGTAAGTAAGTATAACGAGAAACTGTTGGCATAGTATACATGTTTTTTTATTCTTTTAAGATTTTACATCATGTTATTCGCCTATTCCGTATCTTCAGGCGGTATTTATTTTTCCATGGTAGCCTTCGACGTGAATGCTATACATCCCACCAGGGAAACATAGACCATTTCGCAGCAGCCCTTCTCAGGCTGGGACCTTATGGACGAAGTTTCGTAACTTTATGGAGTGCGGAAGCTATTGTCCATTTTTTACGTGTGTTGTGAACTATCAGCCAGGTAGAGGATTATACATGTACATGTACCATTAAGGCGGGGGACTAACTATGCCGACTTTATTGACGCTCTTTGAAAACAAGCGTCCTAACATATTCATGACAAAAAGTAACTAATTGATGTCAACAAAATGTTTTAGCTACAACCTTTATGCTCCCAATCTGTGAAAGAATTGTTCATTTTTACCAATTACGATGGAGTTAATTAAGTTATAACAAGTTGTCAAAATCTGAGTTCGCAAACAATTTTGCAGACTTGGGATGCGACACGTCAGTTTCCCACACAGTCTGTAACATACAGCCCTGATGCCTGCAGGGCCTAACGATCCGTTTTTTACGAAAGTACTTTCCATTTAATTGGAATAAACTATTTAATGCCAAAAAAGGCTCGATTTACAGTTTTTGAAATATTTCATATTCCCGACCAACTATCCAAAAAAGGCGATCGTGTTGCCCTAGAATGCACATATGGCAATAACATCCAAAAGAAATTTTTCAAATATATGTGTCCAAAAAAGAGAAAACTTGTTTGGGAAATTTGAAAATTTCCATACCGCTGGCAAGTTACTTCTTTGTTATGTAGATTTGCACTATTCGCGCCCTTTGAGTAAACTCTGTTCGGCCACTTGTGACCAAAGCACCAGTGACAGAGCTGAACAATACCCGCAGTGGACACAAAAGATTTAGGGTCGGCACGTACACTGAAGATTGGTTTTCGAAAACAGTATACCAGTCGCACAAAGGCCAGTTCCGTGGATTGCCACTAGGGAATGAGCTCAGCTATAGGTAGCCCCCCGCCTTAAAGTTACAAGGGCTTTGTATGCCTCAATACTTTGAGATCCAGACAGCTCCCCTATTCCCGAACGACAGGCCTTACGCACTACCCCCCCCTCCCCGCCGGGTGACAGCTCAACAATAGCCAACGAATTAACACGCCTAGCCGAGGTTAGTCTCGTGCCACCAGACTCTTGCACTTTTCAATTTTAGAGTCTGGTCCATATGGTCACTTTGACTTGTAATGTTGTAAACCATCATGGCGAACAATCTACGCGACGACTGATGACGTACCACACAACTACAGTGCACTGCTTACATGCATGCATAATGCATTGGTAGTGACTAGCCAATCAGCGAAGCTGACCTTATTTCGAAACATCGAAATAAGGTCACTACAATGAGAATTGCGTTCTGTGCCAGACCCTCGGTCTGACGACCTCGGAGTATGAGCGAGGGGTTGGTTGCGCGAGACTAAGCCGAGGTCTGCTTCTATTCCAGCTCTGAACAATTCCAAATTCTTCACGATGAAGTCGTCATGAAAGAACTAAGGTGTTACCAAGTTGGTGCAGTGAACACTGGTCGTTAGCGTATTCCCGCGGAAAGAATGACCGACATGCATGCTGTTCAAATATGTTTTGCCTCTAGGACTACCTCGCAAATAAGGCCACCGTTTTTGAGGCTGACAAATTTTTACCCGTAACCTCATTAAAGGGAGACATGCGAAAAATATTGCCCGGCGGCACAAGTTGTCTGAGTTGTAGCGCCGTCTGTTAATACATGCTGACACTACGCTATATCACAGGCGCCTGTAGAGCTATCAGTGAGTTAAGAACACTTTTCTAACCAAACGTATCTAAAAAACACAACGCGTATCTAAAAACACACCACGAGCTCATAAATTCGTGAGCTCTGGGTGTGCTTTACAAACTAGTGTTTTTTGGTTAGATACGTGTTCTAAGCTCACTAATAGCTCTACAGGGCCTGTGATATAGCGTAGTGCCACCGTGTATTAACAGACGGCGCTACAACTCAGACAACTTGTGCCCGCCGGGCAATATTTTTCGCATGTCTCCCTTTAAATAGTGGACAAAATGAGCAGAAATGACTCTATACATATGGAATTATACTTGAGCTACATATGGAACTGAGATTATCATACCGGTACCTCAACATCTTGACTACTCAAGGGTTGTGACATCGCTCCGCCCTCCGACTACGCTCCGCGCACAAACCCTTGACGAACTTCGCTGTGGGCAGCTGTTTCCAACCGGATGTTCCTGTTCGTGGACTGACTCCCGCTGTTAGTTTTCGATTTTCATCACAGACCCTTAACATTTGCAATAAACTTGAACATTTCTAAATACCGTGTCAGTTTTTCTATACACCTACATGTACCTTCTCTGGTTTAGAAAATTGACGGTATTTTTGTTCAACAGCATAGTTTATGAGAGTGGTGTAATCACAATAGATAGGAACGAGGATGGTCAAGCCATTCTAATACTTTCCAACCACAAAATATACAGCGGTCGGTTTAACTGGCTTGGTGCCAACCTGGGAGCGAGGTTGGCTAACAAGTGTTCTGATTGCTGCACCGCAACTCGAGGTGCGAGAGAAACAGAAATCCTGGCGAAGTTCTCCATGGGTTTGTGCGTACGAGGTATGAGGTAGTAGGCTATACAGACACATGGTAGTCCATGATGGTACCTCAATAGAACCTGAGCCAATCACAGTGCGTCAGTTACGGTCACGTGCCATCATGCGATAATTTTCATCATTCCATGACATTTTCATGCTTGGCGCGCAGGCGTAAACAACGGCGTGTATCGGATATTGCGAGGAGAGAAAATGGCTGACAGCAGGTGAAGTTAAGGCCTGTCTACACGATCATACATTTGTTCAAAACATCATCATACATTTGTGTGATGATGTTCATGGACAGATATTTGATTGTGTAGGCAAGGTTCGGCGGTTCTTTGTCAGACAACGATGATTTACAGATCGAGACAAAGGCCAATGATATTGAATTATACATGTAGTAGTCTCAGCTGAGTCGCAAGTTTCAAGCTGTACCGGTAGAAACTTCACCTCGCCTGATCGAGATTCGTTACCGTAACCCGTGGAATCCTTTGGAACAGACAGCGATACATGGTTTTGTACCGGTAACAGGAATGTTGGGAAAACACAGTGAACATCTTCATGATGAATTTGAGCAAATTTGGGATAATTTATCAGAGAATTATACAAACCACAGCATCTCGTGCTACCGCCATCACCCTGAAGCAGGCCTTGAAGCTAGGCATATCATACGGGTGTGTGTGGTCACAGATCAACAGAAAAAATACTAGTCCATATTCGACTTCAATAAATCAGTCCCTGAAAAGAAGAAAGTAGAAACCCGAAATCAAATTCAGCCGGACTTCATTCCTAGTGCTCGTTGACCAGCAGATTTTCATCTCTAGCAGTAAGTGACTTCGGACACTTTCAGCTAGGGACCTTTTCCGCTGGTACACCGGTTTTATTTATCATTCTGTATAGTAGCAAATCGATGACAGAAAATACCAAAAGTGCCCTCGTTGTTTGAACGCCGTTGCCATTTTTTGTGATTATTTTAGTTCTGTCGGTAAAATCAATCGCCAAAGCAATTGTAATAATAAATCGGAAATGTGTTTAAATCTTCGTTCAGTCGAAAGAATATCAAAGACATATTAATCTTCCGCGTCAGGTGTATCTTGCTGAAGTAAAAACTGACGTGCGCGATTGTCACCGACCCCTCAATACTCGATTGAGATTGGTTAATCAGGGTGAGTTGGCCTGGTGTATCCTATTAAATTACACATTGCTCACAAATGCTTCGGTAATATCCCGTCACACACAAGAGGCAGAATGAGCAGGAATGCCCTCGGAATGACAATTCGTAGTTCATTCCTGGACAATCGAAGTGTATTCTAAAAATTCTGACTGGATTCCGAGTGCGTTCGTAAACACTGTGACCTACCAAAAGAGGGTAATTTATATTACCCTCGTAAAATGGCGGCTCTCCAGTCTGTCGATTCGGTAAGTTTATCTGCTCTTATTCCTTCCCTATTCGATTTTAGCAGGCCCCCTATGGATGTGCTTGTAGATAAAACTGTCAGGAACACGCCAGTATATGTGACGAACCCCTGTAAGTGCTAGTATTCGAGTAATTTGGCCGTGAAATTGCCGACTTTGACGAGGGTAATATAATCGGGAGATTTGAAGCATACGAGGGTAATACTGAATTTATATAACCCTCGTCCAATCGCCAAATCTCAGCGTCTAATTTCGGGAAAGATCGGGATTTCAGCATGTTATGGTATAGATGACTTGAAAGAGTAACATTTTCTCCACCTACCTGCAAAAAGCCAGCTTCGTAGCTACATCTTGCATGGAACAGGAGCCAAAAATCCGACTGAATCGATAGACTGGAGAGGCGCCATTTTACGAGGGTAATATAAATTACCCTTTTTTGGTAGGTCACAGTGGTAAAGTTCCGGCCCATTCCTGTGGTCTGCCAGAATGTTCAAAACTGCGAGGTGCATTCCAAGTGGAGAAATATCGAACGGCATTTCATATCAGAAAGTTTGTCCCAGTTTGTTTCATGTGCCAGCGGCTAAAAATAGCACACGATGACGCGGCGTTAGCTTGAGGTGGGCCGTTCCATTAGCTTGAGAGGGGTGTGCGGTAGTACCCTACTAAAAATGTGTCTGAGGTGGATGAAAGGTGTTCAAAGGTGTTTTAGGGTGTTTATGTGGTGTGCCAATGGTGTTCTATGGTGATTTAGGGGTGTGCTGTTGTGGGACCAAGCATGTCCTGTGGTGGAACAAGTGGTGTCAAGGGTGTTCAGGGGTATCCAATGGTGGATGCAATGGGCCACCACAGGACACCTGAGACCACCACAGAACACCACTGACTGTACCACCTCATACATATGGGGCACCACAGGACACCCCAGACCACCATAGAACACCACTGACTGTACCACCACATAGACATGGGGCACAACAGTACACCTGAGACCACCACAGAACACCACTGAGTGTACCACCTCATAGATATGGGGCACCACAGGACACCTCAGACAGACCACCATAGAACACCACTGACTGTACCACCACATAGACATGGGGCACCACAGGACACCACAGACCACCATAGAACACCACTGACTGTACCACCTCATAGATATGGTGCACCACAGGACACCGCAGACCACCATAGAACACCACTGACTCTACCACCACAGAGATGTTGGGCACCACAGGACACCA